>PVKC010022366.1:0-17725 GCA_004027635.1 Crocidura indochinensis
TTATGGAATTTAACGTTATCCTTAAATAATATTCTAAAATTTTTGTTTTATCAGTTGTGCTATTTGTTTCCTCCCGACCTATGTGTATACTTGCATGCAGAATAGTTTCAATAAAAGCTTATTGAAATTAAAAACAGTGTACCATCCTATGTATTTTCAGTTTTAAAAATGTGGATTTTGGGGTCAGTGAGATAACATGGAGTAAAGCGTTTGCCTCTCATGCAGAATGTCGGTGGTTCGAATCCCGGCATCCCATATGGTCCCCTGAGCCTGCCAGGAGCGATTTCTGAGCATAGAGTGACCCCTGAGCGCTGAAAAAAAATAAAAATAAAAAAGCACTGCCAGGTGTGGCCCACCCCCCACCCCCCAAAATGTGGCTCTCAAAATAAATTTCAATCATGGTTTTGATGAGATTTGGCTCAGTTGAAAAAAAAAGGTTGTCGACCACTGTCCTGGAGCAACACAGGTTTGATAGGTCTTACCTCCTTTAACCAGAGTACTTCGAGGGAGGAGGGACAGCCCAAGGATAAGCACAATTAGAATCCTGTGAGGAGAGGTGATGGCACCACTCTCTGTGCTGTCCATCGCTGCCTCTGGTCAGGTGATTTGGGAACAGCAGCACTAAGGGCATCCAACAACCCTTGGCACCACAAAAACACAAAAACGTCCATCCTTCTTTAAGAAATCAATCAGATGTACTGGTATGGAGTCCTCCTCTTAGAGTTAGGAAGTTTGGAGAGAAAAGACCAAATCATCCCAAAGAAAGCATCTCTGTCTCTCACTCTACCTGCCATAGGCCTGTGCATTTATTCACATTGGTGCCCTCACACTAAACTTTGATATTCCATATTACTCATAGCAACTAGCAAAGAAAAGAAACATTTAGAACAGAATATTCTTTTTTGTTTGTATTTTATTTGCTTGTTCGTTTGGGGGACACACCCTATAGCTCTCATGGATTATTCCAGGCTCTGTACCCAGAGTTACTCCTGGCAGGTTCAGGGAACTGTTTGGGATACCAGGATCGAAACTGTGTAGGCCATGGACAAGGCAAAAGCCCTACCCACTGTGCTATAACTTTGGCACCTAAAATAGAATTTTGAAATCAAACAACAGTTGACTAGAATCTATTTTCTCTATTGGCTTTGCTTGTTATTTTATTTAAGCAGATACAATTTATAATTTTATAATATTTTAAATGATATTCATGCATGCATACAACAGTTCTTTTGTTTGTTTGTTTTTGTTTTTCTGTTGTTTTTGGGTCACACCTGGCAGTGTTCAGGGGTTACTCCTGGCTCCATGCTCAGAAATTGCTCCTGGCAAGCACAGGGGACCATATGGGGCACCGGGATTCGAACCGATGACCTTTTGCATGAAAGGCAAACGCCTTACCTCCATGCTATCTCCCGGGCCCCTGCATATAACATTTCAACACACCACCATAGAACACAGTTCTGACTATCCTTGTTTCCTCCTTTGATTCCCCACTCTGTCCAAAACATTCCCATCCCACACCTCCAGTTTCACTGTCCTGATAAGCTTTGTTCTATAGACAGAATCTCATATTCTGTTGCTTTGAACTGTCTCTTATTTCCATACTATGGGGTTTTATATCCTACAAATGAGAGAAATTATTTTGTACCTGCTTCTCTCTCCTGGTTGACCTACCTTCCAGTTTTATTCAAATAGTAAATTGCATGATTTTATTTTTTCTTACAGTCAAGTAGTTGTTTAGTGTGAATCTATACCATAGTTTCTTTATCCAGTCATCTGTTTGGACATTTTGGTTATTTTCAGATTCGGGCTATTAGAAATAATCCTGCAATGAACATAGAAGCACAGATGACTTTATGAGTAGAGTTTTTAGGCCTTTAGTATATGTTGAAATAAAATATGAATGATAAAATTGAAATATGTTAACCATGCTTCTGCTTCTGTGAATCATGTTCCTGCTCACGGGATTTGTTTAAAGTTTAACTAGAGCCCCAAAGCCAGAACAATGGACAAGACATATCAGGCAGCCCAGGCCTGGAAGCCTGTGAAAAGGGCAGAGCCTAAGCAGTTAAGAATGCCTTATCTTTTTTGTGTTTCTAGGGTATTCACTGCTGGTGGGAATGCTGTCTAGTCCAGTCTTTATGAAAAACAATATGGAGATTCCTCAAAAAACTGGAAATTGAGCTCCCATCTGATCCAGCTATGCCATTTCTAGGGATATACCCTAAAAACACAAAAATACAATTCAAAAATCCTTCCTCATATTTATTTTCATTGCAGCACTATTTACAATAGCCAGACTCTGGAAACAACCAAGATGCCCTTCAACAGGTGAATGGCTAAAGAAACTGTGGTACATATACACAATGTAATATTATGCAGCTATCAGGAGAGATGAAGTCATGAAAATTTCCTATACATGGATATACATGGATGTATTATGCTGAGTGAAATAAGTCAGAGGGAGAGAGAAAAATGTAGAATAGTCTCACTCATCTATGGGTTTTAAGAAAAATAAAAGACATTTTTGCAATAATTCTCAGAGACAAAAGAGAGGAGGGCTTGAAGGTCCAACTCACTACATGAAGCTCACCACAAAAAGTGATGAGTGTTATTAGAGAAATAACTACATTGAGAACTATTACAACATGGACGAGGGAAGTAGAATTCTGTCTAGAGTGCAGGCAGGGGTGGGGTGTGGAGGAGGAAGATCTGTGACATTGGTGATGGGAATGTTGCACTGGTGAAGGATGGTGTTCTTTGCATGACTGAAACCCAACTAAAATCATATTTTTAATCAAGCTGTTTAAATATGTATATGTATATACATACCACCTCTTCTCCATTCCTTGATTACTCTGTATCATGTGATTTCATTTCACTCTCAGTTCAATGTTTAGGTCCTCAGTTTGCACCAGATTTTCCATTGTTGAGTGGGGAGAGGAGTGCCCTACTCAACAGGGATATTTAGCAGCTTCCATTGTCTCCATCTACCAGACAGCCTCATATCTGTCTCCCAATTGTGACAACCCAAACTCTTTGCAGCTACTGTCAAATGTCCCAAGGCCAAAAAAACTTGACTAAGATCTGCCCAAGTTAGCTACACTGGTCTCAGGAATGTGCACTCCTAAGAAGCAAACACCATATATTATGTTTTTTAAATAAAAAAACAAAGTATTAATATATAATTAACATAAAATATAGTCATTTAAGAGTATGCCACATGAGTCAATATTTACGTGTATTGTAAAAAATTGGCTAAATCACAAGAAGTAGTTAGCATCCAATAGCATACAGTCAAACTTTTCTTTTGTGTACGTATATGTTATTAGGGCCTTTAATATCACTTTCTTATCAACTTTCAAATACAAAATACAACAGAATATTATTAACTAAAGTTATCCTACCATGTTATATCCAAAGAATTTTGTCACTGGGAATTTATCCCTTGTGACGTTTTTCACTCCCAAATGACAAAATCTCATTTTTATCTGAAGGAAAAGGCTGGGAAAGAAAAATGTGGCATATCTAATTCTAGGATGACCTACACAAGACACATTCTAGACAAAAATGATAACTCTGCTATGCAAAACCCCTTCCCCTTGAATGAAATACACTTGAAGACATAACATAATAGTCCCTTTCACTAAGCTTTATTATATAACAGGAAAGATTTTGTTTGTTTTGACTTGGGGGCCATACTCAGAGGTGCTCAGGTGTTGGTCCTGGCTCTGTATTCAGAAATTACTCTTGATGACGCTTTAGGGACTATATGGGTTGCCAAGGATTGAACTTGGCTCAGTCATTGTATGATAAGCGCCCTACACACTGTACTATCTCTCTGGCACACAGAAAAGTCTTTTCTGTTTGTTTGTCTGTTTGTTTGTATATTTTCAGCCATACCCAGTGATGTTCAGGTGTTACTCCTGGCTATGCACTCAGAAATTGTTCCTGGCTTGGGGGATCATATTGGACCCCAAGGAACAAACCATGGTTTGTTCTGGGTCAGCCACATTTAAGTATAAATAAGGTCTCTAATCTGCTGACTTTGACATAATTGAAAAGAGACTTCACTGGATGGTCCTGAATTAATCAGTGGAACCTTAAAAAATCAGTTTGCATGTTTGATCACTTCACTCTGGAATTTCTCACATTTATACTTGGGGTAAATAATTCCTTTCTTTTATTCCATAGTTGTCCTCTTCTTGCTCACATTTACTAAATAATATGATTTACTTCAATACTACTACAACTAATGATGATAATGATTATAGGATGATCTAAATATGAGTACACTACTCAATGATAAAATCACTTAGTATGATTAATGGGGGAACAGAAGTTACTCTTTAATTGCTAAAAAGAAAAAAAAAGTAAGTGGCCTTGATTGCCAGCCAAAAAAAAAAAAAAAAAAACTCGGACAGATCTCAATTGACAACCCTAAGAAACTAAATTCTGCCACTACATGGCAGATTGGAAGAAAATCCTTAGTGTCAGAGTGTTCCAGCTCCAGATGCCATGATGAGCCAAACATGAAAAATAGAAAGCAATGCTGAACAGACCCTCAGAAAAAACAGTTAGATAATATTGTGTTATTTAAAGCTACTGAGTTTGATGATGACCATGATACATAGATAACCCACAGAATGTGAGAAATTATTTACCCCAACACTCATCTAATAGGATATTTATACCAAAGATATATAAAGCAACAGTGCTGTAAACGCTAATGCAAAAACTTATATAAAAAGACCAAAACAGGGCTGGAGAGATAGCACTGCAATAGGGCATTTGCCTTGAATGCAGCTGATCCAGAACAGATGGTGGTTCAAATTGGGCATCCCATACGGTTCCTGTGCCAGCGAGAGGCAATTTCTGAGTACAGAGCCAGGCATAAGCCCTGAGCACCACTGGGTGTGACCCAGAAACCAAAAATAAATAAATAAATAAAATAAAAGGCCAAAAAAGTGTCTCCAATAGAAGCAGACTCATTAGTGGTAGGGAAGCAAATGGAGGTGGGAGCATGAGTGAAGGGAAGTAGACACAGATGAAAAGATCCTTATATGCCTGAAACCCAAACATTAGTAACTTTATAATTTTACAATGACTAAATAAAAAATAACAAAGCAATAAAGATGAGTAGGTGGTGGTTCGTTCTGTAGAACCACCTCAGGTTTTAAGCTATTACAAAATCTTTTTTAGGATGAATTGGGAAAATGAAGGAGAAAAAGAGGCAGGGCAATGGGGGAGTAAACCCACAAACAAGCAGGCATCCTGTTAATACTTAGGGTCCTGTTGTAAGTATGTTAGTTAGATATGTTATTTTTCTCAGCTGTTTTCACTGACTCCCTTCATCACAAAATAAAGCAAATTTGTATGATATCATACTGTCAAAGTATAAGACTCTTTACTGGCATTGTCAATTTTTATTCCATCACTGCCAATTTTCCAGACTTCTTTTTTAACAACCCCCAAAATTCCAGGTACATCATCCTAGAACCTAAAGTTAATGGACAAGTTCTAGTTGCTATATGGGATGCATTTTATTGAGTGCCTTTCTTAAGGAGGTCATTAAGAAACAGTATCAAATAAATTTGTTTCCGGTTTCTAGTTTGAAGAATAAGCAAGGAAGGAAGAGCCTTGTTACTTTGGCTTTGCGAGGAAAATTGGTTTCCGTGAAGAGGGAAGAATTTTCAAGGAAGCCTCTCCATTAGCTCTCCTACAGGGAACAAATCACTAACTAATTAAAAAAAAAAAAAAAACACTGTCCAGAATCCAGTTCAGGGATTACTCTTTCTAAAATGTCCTCTACCCTGAGCTGAACTGTTCTGTCTATACCCCTAAGACGTAGAGACTTGACTATTCTCAAATTAGCATCTACTCTGTTCATTCATTGAACACCTGGCTTTATAGTACACAACTAGAGTGTCCTGCGAAATGTCAAACCCCGGACAGACACTAGTGAATATGGGAGACATTAGCATTTTCACCCTCTTGGAGTCTATGTCTACCAGAGAAAAATAATAAACTGGGCAAGAACAGAATGCTTGTAAACTATGTCCAATGCCAAGTCAGTAGGAGTATTGAACACAACTGACTGTGGAAACCTGACACTACTTTCCATCACTGCAGTTCCCACCATTGACTTGCTGGCGCCTCTCTTCTCCCCTTTCTTCATCAAAAAAAGGTACATTTTTGTGCTCCTGCTCTCATGACAAGTCAGGCTTCATGGAGGGAGGGCATTCAGACCTCTGGAACAGCTGCTTTCAGGCTTGGAGATACCGATTAGATACCGATTAGGGTTTTCTATTTGAAATATGTGCTCTCAGTTTATTCCAGACTAGAGTGGAGGTTGTATAAGCAGATGCATACTATAACATAGAGCAGAAAAGGATTTCAAATAATAGTTACAGAAATTAAAAATATGCAAGGAAGATGCAGTCAGTGGATTGGTAGAACATGCCACATAATTTAAAACACCTTGTAAATATGTAACCTAAACTATAATAATTCAAATTTTAATTAATTTATTGAATTAAATGACCCCCTTAGGACATTCTTTTTTAATTTTATTTTAGCGCTATGATTTATAATGCTGATAATGGCAGGGTTTTATGCATAAAACATTCCAGCACCACACCCTCTACTAGAGTGTCTCCTTCCCTCCACCATAATAAGGACATACTCAGTGACTTTTCCTTGGTAGCTATGTTATTTCCTCCAGAGCTATTCTCTTCGTCACTATGGAGAAGTATTCCTGTGTCTGAGAGCCTAAATAATTGAGCCCCAGCAGCTTCCATAACTGACCTTTGATGGAGACATCTAAGGAAAGTCCATGGCAACACTGGTTCAAAATAATTGGGAGACAATCAAGTCCTCTCACTTAAGAGATGATGAAGTTTAAAGAATTAGCCCCAAGGAATCCAGATTTCATGAGTAAGGATCAAGTATCGCTCTCCACAGAGAGAGGTGAAATCATTTTGGCCCCGTCAATTTCTCCATTTCCATCAGGCACCTCGCCAACTTCCAGGCCAGTGGGAGGACTACAGTGGTTCTTAGACTCCTTACAGCTCAGATGAATGATCTGAGAGATTGGACTCTAGCGAATTCCTTACCCAGAACATTCATGAATCTTCCCTCTCAGTTGGAGAGTTTGTCTTCTCCCTTAAATTCAGAAGAAGAGAACTCCAGCAAGATAAATAGACGCATGCCTCTGCACAATATTTTATACAGGTACATGATTTAGAAAATTAGGTCAGAGGAGGGAGGGAAAATGGTGATTCATTACCAGGGCTAGCAGAGGCAGGATTACCTCATCAGAAATTCAAAGGTAATCAGTTTTTTCCCAATTGTCATGGTAATGAATCACCATTGTTAATGAATTGGGAAGTCAGTTACACCTTTGAGTAGCTGGATAAACCAGAGTTGCCTGCCATCTGTCTTCATTAGAAAAGAGCCAATAAAATGGTGGACAAGGAGGGGGCCAGGATAAATCTGGTCCCTTCCTTATGTGAGGGTGAAGAAACTAGACTTTTTCTTTAACAGTATCTTTATAGTCAAGTCACCCACAGCCAAACTAACCCAAATAAGTCTTCAAACCTGAAGCCACACATCATTGATGTGTCAAAGTCCCCAGTGAAAAATCAAAGACAGCAGCAATTTATTTATTTAATGGAGGGACAGTGGCAGGAAATAATAATACCTACACATCACTCAGCACAGGCAGAGGTCTTTATTAAAATAGATTTTTCTCCCATGCAAAGAAGTGAGAAAAGGAAAATGTGTTCAACCCAGCCTTCCCCTCCCGCTTCTTTGTATCTGGAAACTTAGCTCCAGAGCTGGTCGCATCAGCAAATCAAGACCCAATGGCTCTGATGCAATGGTTGGAATGAGAGCACTGTGGTATTCTGTAGCTCCGTGAAGACTGAACCTCCAGTTCCAGAAGCTAAATCATTCAAACTCTATCAGTCTTCAGGATAGACAACCTTGGGTCTGGAAGTTGTCAAAAACCCAAACATAACTTGGAATATGATTTTTAGCTCTGTATTGCTATTCTGTCCACATATGTGCACACACAGAGATTAATTCTGATTTCTAACATTTGATAAAGGCATCTGACAAGATCCTATTTATTTGAGAGGTAGGGGATAAAAATCTTTTTTGTCTGATTGTTGTGTCAAAATCCTGCAAGTTATTTTCATTCACTCTCTCGGGCAAGATTAAAAAGAAAACCCTCTTGCTTTCTGTCATATGATCCCAGTGCTGAGGGTTCGAAACATTTGAAACATTTCAACAGTAACAGTAATTTAATATAAGGGATTTTAGGAGGGAGGGAGGGAGAGAGAGAGGAAAAAAGAGAGAGAGGGAGAGAGAGAGACTGTGTGAGAGAAAAAAGTGAGAGACTGTAAGAAAAAGAGAGAGAGAAGGAAGAATAGGAAGGGGAGGAGGTGGAGGAAAAGATGGAGGAGAAAGAGGTAGAGGAGGAGGGAGAAAAATAAAGCCCAGCAGAAATTAGAGGACGAGAGGCTGGTAGAACTACCACACCCTCACAGAGCACCCCATCCCCGTGCCTGCCCCAGCTGTTTCCCCACAATTCGCTGTCTTGAGGGGCCTGGGTGGCATACTTGTGTTGTGAGATATTAGGGCAAATTCCCCATTCAGTCACGCACCCACCCCCAGCACTCCATCAGGATGGAGGGGTAGGAGCAACTTCTCATGGCAACTCTAATGCTATCCCACTCCCCTAAACTTTTCCCAGAGCATAGGTTTATGCATTTTTGAGATTAACACACACACGCACGCTTGCGCGCGCACACACACACACACACACACACACACACACACACACACCCATACTCCCTTTTCCTGTACCTCTCCCCTATTTTGTCCCTGTGTGCTTCCTTTCTCTTGACCCAGAATCACCACTCAAGCCCTTTCCTCCATCCTCCATCTCTCCTGCCAGAGTTCCTATGAGATAACTGACATTTTTTCAGCAAGAGAAACTGAGGCATAGAAACAGCCAGGTTTTCAGATGTCAGAAAGACCAGCCTTCATCCAAAGACCCTGAGATAAAACCTAATGTCTTTTGGAATTTTTGAGTCAAGCACATTGATCAGTCATATTTTCTTTCAGCTCTAGGAAGATATTCAAAGCAAGCAGTCTAAAGGACTCCTCTTTAGATTCATTTGTCTGAGAGCTAAGTCAGAGAGGCAGGCACATGTGTGCTCATGCATGCATGCATCTTCATACATCCACACACACACACACACACTCTCTCTCTCTCTACTACCTTTTTTTCTGACTTTCATACTTAAATCTTAATTATTCTCCTTGTCCGGCCCCTTATAAGACATTCCCTTTCACCCTTGTTTTGTCTCTGGTGCAAAAAACCATGACTAGACATCATACAAAAATATTTTTCATAATTGGCAGCTGTTAGAGTGATATGGATTCTTGGCATAAGAATAAGGATTCCTGCTCCCAGAGACCCTGGCTGAGGACATCCTGGGGCCATGCCACCCTTGGAGGATCCCCAGTCTCCACCCCTTCAAACCAACACTGGCTTCTTTGTGAAGATCTTCAATTAAGTAAAGATGCCCTCCTAATTCTCCCTTCTGTGTTTTTGTTCTTGATGAAAGTTGAAAGTAATTCAACTTTGCATATATTTATTGAATATTTGAAAACACTGTTCTTTCTTAATGTGAAAAAAAAATAGCTATTCTTTTCTTTTCTCCTGACCTGAAATTTGGGAATGGATTGGCCCACCCAGTTTTCAGATCAGAAAGGAATGCATAGCTGGATTTAAAACCATGCATATATTCTGCTCCCTGAGTGTATGTGGTGGGGGAGGGAAGGTGCAAGGAAAGGGGGGAGATGATAGGTAGGGACTGAAGAGGGGGTAATATGTTGATTCTAGGAAAGGGCAGAAACAGCTGAGAGAGCCACAGTCATCTGCTCCTGGACTTGCAGAGGAGTGGTAGCCAAATAATGGTCCTACAATTATCTCAAAGTCCAATCCCCCCAACCAAATTCAGTGGCAGACAGCCAACAATAGGAAATCCAAGAGAAGAGAATATGGTCAGGTCCTGATGATGGACATTACCTCAGCTCCTCATAAATGCAGCATTTTGAAGAGGTCTCTGCTCATTCATTTTGGCTCACGCCATTGAATTAGATCTTCTTATCTTAATTCCTCCTTCTTCCAACCTCTCACAGAACAAAGGAGCAAGGAAGCACCCACATGAGTAGTGCACAACATGTGTAGATTCCCAATACCTCTGAAACTTCCCATTCCCTTCATGATCATTGTACAAATTAACAAAGAAAAACTTCTGTATTCTTATGTTTCTACTTTGACGGAGTACATACCCTATACCTTCCACCCAACTCCAGTTCTTCACTGATCCCCATTCCTGCTCTCCAGGCTTCCTTGGCTGATAAACATAGGTAATCTTGCTGCCATCTCTCCCAAGAATATTTACAGAACTAAATTCTGGCTTCTGACTGTCTTTCTGACTGTCTCTTTTCTAGAGAGCTCCATCAATTGATCTTCATGAGCCTCTATGTGTTCAGACTTATACATACCAGTTTGTGTCCTCTTGTTCAACATATATTCTCTGATGCTCCATCAAGCTAGCACTGTGGGTGCAGAGTCAGAAAGATGACTAAAGTGCTAAGGTGTATGTATGGCATGCATGACTCTTTTCTCATGGCATAACAGAGTCCCCCACATACCAGTAGTGCAAGTCTTGAGGGCATTAGGCTGGTTTTTGGTTCCAAAATTAAAAAAAGCAAGAAATTAAAAAAAAAAAGTAAAACAGTAGGTTTGGTCCAAAATTTTATCTCAAATGTGAGAAGGCAATGGGGTCCCTGGAGGCAATGAAAATTTTGATATGACTTATAAAATAGTCTTGTGTTAAACTAATAATTACTAAGTATGATTTCATATTAATTCAGGTATCATTGGAGGTGAGAGCAGTTAGTCCAAATGGTGGAAAAGTCAATATTTTCACACTGAACCATGATAAAAAATACCATAATGGTAAAAATTAAGCTTACTTTATTTTTCACACACTAAACTGAAAATGGTCACTACTGTGTTTTAGCATTTCAGCACTTTGGCTCAAATGGAGGAAATCCAATGTCAAGGAGGACTATGACTGAGGTTCACCAAAATATCTAGACACAAGAAAAAGTAAATAAAAGTAGCAAGTGGAAGGTTGATAAAAAACTTTTAGGGGAAAAACACCATCCCAGATTTCCTGAGAAAAAGGTGTGTGTGTGTGTGTGTGTGTGTATGCATGTATGGGTATGCACATGTGTGTGCACATGTGCATGTACTTGTACGTGTGTGTGTGCATGTGTTGAAAAGAAAGAGGATAAAGCAATGGTAACATTGTTTGATTTAATGTCAAATTTTGTTATTTCGCATTTACTAGTATTTTTCATTTCACTCAATTTTGCTTTGTGTGACCATTATTAATTTTATAATAATGAATCATGTTATTGTCACAAAGCAGTAAAAATATTAAAGTGTTGAAACAATATAGATCAAGAAATGGTCTCGAAATGGTCCATGAGTAAATGTTCTCAGAAGCAGACTTTCGTAACATAAAACAGTAGGCATTGAGGGCTATAAAAGAACTCCAGGGACTGAACTTTTCTCCCACTATGGGGATTCCCAAAACCATGGAAGGAAGATTTACAGAGATGGAAATCCAGGACAAGTAGTGCCAGGGCATGATGACCTGAGCTCAAAGGAGAAAAACTAAGAAATCAGTTCCAAGAAAGAGTATGCAACCAACCCTCCCAGCAGTGCCTGAGCCCCTTTTACCTTTGGGTAAAGCGGTGGTCCTGGAATCAATGCCAGTCAAGCCATTCTGTGGGAAGAATTTGAATGAGGAATTTGAGCTTGCTGAAGTCAATCATTTTGCGCTGCTGTGATTTTGTTTGTTTTCTTTGTGTTTTGCTATAGCATCTTAGAAGAGCTCCTTGTAGACAATTCCTGCTTTTTCAGAGCCAAGTTTAAAGTCATGGGTTTTTATTCAAGGATGAACAAGATGGTCCCGTGTGAGAGCTGGGACTTTGGACAGACATACAAACAGGTATTACATACAAACAATCTCTCTCAGAAGCACACTTGAGAGTGTTCTACCCATAATCAGGCAGAGGACCAGTATACTCAGGGCTATTAGTCACAGGGCAGAAGGCCAGGGACAGCAGAGAACCAAGTGTCAGCCATTAGGGTGGAGAGGAATGGGGACAGGGGAGCAGCTGGACTTGAGATGTGTTAGGAGTGGGAACACCTCAAGGGAAGATGTGGAGGAAAGCAGCAGTAAGCAACTTCCCTGGGGCTGGGGCTGTGTTTGCATTAGAGATCATGGCAAGGATTCTCAGCCACATCATTTTGGTCTCCCTTGCCACACCTTCCAGCTCAGAAACCCTTTACTCTGAGAGCTTCCCAGCAGGGTTGGAGAGGGCCATCTTCCTTGAGGCATGTCTGAAACCACAATTGAGCTCCCAAAGTTCTTTCAGACCTGCAAGAGCAGGGAGAGGAAGGCGGTAGGGGTAGGACTAAATGCCAGGTCCTCTGTACAGGCTCAATAGACTTTTTTTTTTTTTTTGCCTCTTGGATCACACCTGGCAGCGCTCAGGGCTTACTCCTGGCTCTATGCACAGAAATCGCTCCTGGCAGGCACGGCACGGGGGACCATATGGGATGCCGGGATTCAAACCACCATCCTTCTGCATGAAAGGCAAGCACCTTACCTCCATGCTATCTCTCTGGTCCCTCAGTAGACTATTATTCTCAGCTCATAGCCTGGGCTTCTATACAGATTCTTTTCAGTAATGAGTGTAAAGGTTAACATGCATTTGAAGAGGCTATCCTGAAAGAGACATTTTTTTTAGTATTTAGCCCCCCCCCCCATTCATGGGTTGTTCTTGACTCTGTGCTTAGAAATCACCCTTGGCAGGCTCAGGATACCATGTGAGATACTGGGACTTGAACCCAGGTTGGTCAAATGCAAGGCAAATGCCCTACCTGCTTTGCTATTGCTCCAACTTCAGAAAGAGACATATTTTAACTGTTCAGCCAAGAAAACAAAAATCACTCTGCATTCTTAGAGTGGTTGCCTGATTAGAAAATTAAATTCACAATATGGAAGAGGTCTGATGATAATAAATTCTTAAGGGGCCAGAGAGATAGTATAGTGGCTAGGGCATTGCCATGCATCTGCTCAACCCAGGTTTGATACCCAGCACCACATAATACACCCCAATCCCCGATAGTAGTGACCCCTAAGCACAGAGTCAAGAGGAAATCCTTACCACAACCACGTGTGATCCCCAAACCAAAAAAAGAAAATTGTTAAAAACAAAACATGGTAGCTAAGTTGGTAGGAGAAGGTGCAAGCCTCTGCTGAATGATAATAGTACATTGTGGTAAAGGCACGGGATGCAGAGAACAGGGGGTAGTCACCCTGCAAGACCTAGTTCTTCATTTTAGAGAGGGACCAAAGCTGTAGGCTCCATTAGAATTTGAGAAAAAACTTGAGAGCAAATAGTCAGAATAAAAAATAAATAATAAATTTCCCTTTTGATTCCTAAGGGGCCTGGGGTCTGTATTATGTATATTATGTATGATGTACATAATATCATGAATATTATGCATGTAAGGCATGGGTCTAGGTAAAGGAAAAATATAAAAATAAGCCATTTTAAGCATTTTTCTATTGAGATATCATTTGTTTACAAGAAATGCCTGTATTTGTAAGGGTAAATGTTACCATATTGCACATACTATATTAACTCTACCACAACACAATCGTTGGTATCTTTCATTTTTCATCCAGATTGTAAGGTTCGTTTATATAGATTGTTGTTTTTGATCTTTTGCTTTGTGTCTTTATGTACCACCTATGACAAGATCATCTCATATTTGTTTATTCATTCTAACTTCCATGAAAATTGTTTTTATTTCAGGAGCTCACAATTTAGTAAAAGAAATAGACCAATTCTGAGGCCAAAAAAAACAGCCCATAATATGAAGTTTACCACAGAATGGTGAATGCAGTTAGAGAAATAACTACACTAACAACTATCATGACAATGGTACTTAGTGATAGAATGCCTATCTTGAATGCAAACAGGGGGTGGGAGAGGAAAGAGATGAGGAGCATTGGTAGTGGGAATGTTGCCCTAGTAAAGGGGGGCTTATGTTTTACGACTGAAATCCAACTACAAATATATTTGTAACCACGGTGCTTAAATAAAGGTAATATTAAAAAATAGATCAATTATAATTTTATAATGTTGTAATGTATTACACCAAAGACCAAACAAATACTGTTTGTTTAAAAATAAATGTTGATTTCAACAAATGGTGGTAAATGCTACAAGAACAATAAAAAGCATCTTTAGAAAAAATGCATTTGAAAACCTCTGCTCACTGTGGTTATCAATTGAGAGCAGAAAAAAAAATTGGGGAGTCATAAAGGAAGGATATGGGACCCAGTGAAGAGAGAACTTTATAAAGACTTCTGGGAGATATATCAAGTCCGGAGCAGAAAGCTTGGATTAGAAGAGTAGATAGAGTCTGAGGACTTTAAGGGTAACCTTTGCTGTGCCTGTCGGTGTTTCTTGAATACCTGAAGCTCTCCTCAGAGTCCTAGAGAGCACACCCCCCAAAACTGCATTCTGAAGCTGCCCAGTGAGTGAGTGAGTAAAGTCTGGCTGTAGGGGTCACCAACCAATAAGCTGAGCCCTCTGGCCTGCAGAGACTCCATCCTGCTGTGCCTTTGATCACTCTGAGGCCTTCAAGGGTAACCTTTGCTGTGCCTCTCTGTGTTTCTTGAATACCTGAAGCTCTCCTCAGAGGCCTAGGGAGCACCCCCAAAAAATGCATTCTGAAGCTGCAAAGTGAGTAAGTCTGGCTGTCAACTAGAGGCAGCAGAACACAGCCACTCCACTTCGCTTTGCGGCTGCACACTCTTTCTAACCAATGAACCCCACCAAAACACGCAGGAAAAACCACACCACAAGTGTGACAATAAGGAAACCTCACAGGCAAACACCATGCACAGAGAATGAAGACGATAGCTAGGATGACCTAAAAAATTCCAACCATCTGATTAACCTCTCAGATAAGGAACTTAGAATAGAAAAATGGAAGATGTTTGTAGAACTCAAAGAAAGCATATATCGATCTGAACAAAACACAAAGACAGAAATCAGAAAGCTCCAAACTGAAATAACAGATCTGAAAAACGTGGTAGCTCAACTGAAAAACTCAGTGGATGGCCTCTACAGCAGGGTAACAGTAGCTGAGGAGAGAATTGGCATACTGGAAGGTGAGATGCAGAAAAACTCAACACAGCAGAAGAAATTGGAAAATAACCTTAAGACAAATGATCAGGCAATGGAGAAAATACTCAAGGAATACAAACAGATGAAAACAGAAGTCTCTGATAAACTCAACAGAAGCAACATAAGAATCATTGGAGTCCCAGAGACCCAGGTAGGAGATCTCCAGAAAGAATCAACTGTCAAAGACATCATCAAAGAGATACGCCCAGAGTTAAAGACTACATGCAATCAAATCAAATCTTCCTGCATGCCCAAAGAGTACCACCTAAAAGAGACCCGAAGGAAAATACTCCAAGACTCATCCTCGTTACAATGATAAATCCCACACATGGGGATGGGTGGTGGCGCTGGAGATAAGGTGTCTGCACTAACATAGGACGGACCACGGTTTGATCCCCCGGTTCCCCATATGGTCCCCCGTGCCTGCCAGGAGCAACTTCTGAGCAAATAGCCAGGAGTAACCCCTGAGCATCACCGGGTGTGGCCCAAAAACCAAATAATAATAATAATAAATAATAATAAATCCCACAGATAGAGTGAGAATACTGAAAGCAACAAAATCAAAAAGGGAAATTACATTCAAAGGAACATCCCAAGACTTATGGCACACATGTCACAAGAAACTCTCAAGGCCAGAAGACAGTGGTGGGATATTGTGACACGACTGAATGAAATGAATGCCTCATCAAGAATACTGTACCCAGCCTGACTCACGTTCAGGTTTGAAAGAAGGATACATAGCTTCATGGATAAACAACAGCTCAGAAACTTCACAGATGAAAAACTAGACTTATAGCAAAAAATGACAGGTCTACTTTAAGACAAGAGAGACCAACAAACACAGCAAACTTATCTACAAAGATGACATTAAATCCTTTGACAATCATCTCCCTCAATGTCAATGGACTAAATTCACCAATTAAAAGGCACAAAGTGACAAAATGGGTCAAAAGACGAATCGAACCTTCTGCCGCCTACAAGAAGCTCTGAATAGTCAGAACAAACATAGACTAAAAATCAAAGGCTGGAGGAAAATCATCCAAGCAAACAACACTTTCAAAAAAGCTGGGGTGGCAATATTAATATCTAAGACACCAACTTTATACTCAGAAAAGTGATAAGGGACAAAGATGGACACTATGTTCTAATCAAGGGATATGTGCAACAGGAAGAAATCAGAGAAATCTGAAAGAAGAAATCAATGATAACACAATAATTATGGGAGTCCTCAACATGGCTCTATCAACACTGATAGGTCAACCAGATGGAAACCCAACAAAAACACTAGCCCTGAAAAGAGTAATGGAATGAAGAGGACTAGTATATATAGATATCCCAAGAAACCTGGATACACATTCTTCTCCAATGTACATGGGTCATTCTCCAGGATAGACTACATGCTGACACATAAAACATACCTCCATAATATCAAGAGGATAGAAATCTTGCAGGCTACCTTTGCTGACCAAAAGGCTCTGAAATTAGATATGAACTACAAAGCCACACAGAAGAAAAACACTAACAACAGGAAATCAAACACACTGCTACTGAACAACCAGTGGGCCCGAAATGAAATCAAAAAGGAAATCAAAACTTTCCTGAAAACAAATGATAATGAAGACACAACCCCCCATAGTCTATGGGACACAGCAAAAGCGATCCTGAGAGGAAAATTTATAGCTCTACAAGCACACATCAGGAAGGAAGAAGGGGCATACCTGAATAATCTAATAATGCAGCTCAAAAAATTAGAAAATAACCAAAAAAAGGAACCAAAAATAGGGAGACAGAAGGAAATAACAAAGCTGAAAGCAGAACTCAATGAAGTGGAAACCCGAAAAACAATCCGAAAGATCAATGAAAGCAGAAGTTGGCTCTTTTAAAAAATAAACAAGATTGATAGGCCATTGGCAAGACTCACGAAGAAAGAGAGAGAGAAATCTAATAATCCGTATTAGAAATGAAAATGGGGGAGATCACAACAGGTACTGCAGAGATCCATAGGGTAATCAGAGACTACTTTGAGAAACTTTATGCTACTAAACATGAGAATCTAGAAGAAATGGAAAAATTCTTGGACACTTATAACCTTCCACATTTAAGTAAGGAGGATGTAGAATATCAAAACGCCCCTATCACCACTGAGGAAATAGAAACTGTAATCAAATATCTGCCCAAAAAGAAAAGCCCAGGGGCCCAGGAGATAGCATGGAGGTAAGGCATTTGCCTTTCATGCAAAAGGTCAGCGGTTCGAATCCCGGTGCCCCATATGGTTCCCCGTGCCTGCCAGGAGCAATTTCTGAGCATGGAGCCAGGAGTAACCCCTGAGCACTGCCGGGTGTGACCCCCCCCCAAAAAAAAA
>PVKC010022367.1:0-17723 GCA_004027635.1 Crocidura indochinensis
CTAGCCATCCTGCCCAGATCCCCCAACATACCAGTAAAGAGCCCACAAAATCCTGGCATGTGGAGTCTTCTGGGAGCAGTCAGTCGCTGTCTAGTAGTTTGTGGAAACAGATGGGAGGAATTTCTCCCTCCCCACCCCCTAGGGCCCGATTAAGCAGGCGTGGCCCTGAAGACCCGCCTGGTGTGGGGGGGCCTCAGTTCCCTGGAAAAAGTGGTCAGCCCAGGGGTCCTATGGCTAGTCATCCTGCCCAGATTCCCCAACATACCAGTAAAAACCACAGAAAATCCTGGCATGTGGAGTCTTCTGGGCTGTATTTGGATTCTAATTTAATATAGTACTCTAATGCAAAGCTAGGGTGGTCAACCTATAATTCAATAACCACTCTGACAAAATAAGCTTAAAGAGTTATATAGGGCCGGAAAGGTGGCGCTAGAGGTAAGGTGTCTGCCTTACAAGCGCTAGCAAGGAAGGACCATGGTTTGATCCCCCGGCTTCCCATAAGGTCCCCCCAAGCCTGGGGCGATTTCTGAGCACTTAGCCAGGAGTAACCCCTGAGTATCAAACGGGTGTGCCCCCCCCAAAAAACAACAAAAAAAGTTATATAGACATATTAAAATTAAGACACTAAAACATTTTTATGAACACTGTAGTGGGATTACATTGCTTCCAAATACTTTCTGTACTTTTTTCTATAAATAAAAGCATTAGAACATTATTATAGACCTTTATATAGAGTATAAAGCTGTATTTATTGTTGCAGGTTTCTTTGAAGTATACAAGAGACTATAAACTTTTGTTTTTCCTCTTCCACTCAGTTTGTTTCTTTCTCCTTGCTATGCTCTTAAGCCAACAGTGTTGGAGATAACTACCATTTAGGAAATTAAGTTTTTGGTGCAATTATTCTAAATAGAACATGTAAGTGATATCATCCTTCTCTGGCTTTACTTCATTTAACATAACATAGTCTAGGCTCCAGGCCAAAGGCTCTTTTGCAAAGTCTAGGGGAGACTTTGGGGCTCTGCCTCCACACCAACAGCCTTCCCTCTCCTTCCTCCTGGATTGGAACTCCTGGGCTGGGACCCAGGGAGCCAGCGAGGTGGATCCCCGGGAAGTGATTAAAGGGGACCCCAGGCCTTCCTGAAGCCCCACCCTTCACAAATGGGTTGGGGGTGGGGAGCAGGCGGCCAAACTTCTGGCTTCCAGCACAACTAGGGAAATAGCTTCCTGTCTCTGGGACTGGAAGCCTTGGCAGCATGGGGGCTAGTATGGCTTCTGGCCAAAGGCTCTTTTGCCAAGCCTAGGGGAGAATATGGGGCTCGGCATCCCCACCAACAGCCTTCCCTCTCTTTCCTCCTGAAATTCCAGGGCCCAGGGAGCCAGTGAGGTGGGTCCCTGAAGCAGCTTAAAGGGGACCCCAAGCCTTCCTGAAGCCCCACCCTGCACAAGTAAAACTGTCTTGGGAAATTCGCTGGCAACTTTCCTCGCAACAAAGTCCATTTCCAAACTGGCAGGAGAATAGGATACCATAGGGTATCATCTATGTTTACAATATAAATATCTACATTGTATACTTTCCTACCCCATTGGTTCATCACCTTATAGCCTAATTTCTAGTGCTTTACGCTCGCCCCCAATTCCTATTACCCCATACTTTACCCTCAGTTCTTTGCTCCTTATGAAGCAAATCATTATCCTCACTCAAGCCAGCTTCCAGCTAGCTCCTAAAGTGAAAAACTAGAATCTCACCCTGAGAAGAAATCAATACTCTGTTTCTATATTAATCTATTCCCAGCGGCCTCCTGTTCTCCATCTGCCTTTTCTGTGTACCTGTGCTTGCTACCAAGGTTTCTCAGTTTCTGAGAAACCTTGACTCATAGACAATTCCTGATATGGGACTACTGGGAGTCCTTTGCAGCCTCCAGGTGGCCAAATCACAGACCAACATCCGAACTCAACACCCTTCCCTCGACTATTTCTAAAGACATAAAAGGAACATGTGTATCTCCTTTGAATATCTTAGATGTATTCTTTTAACATCTATAACTCTTTTTGAGTATCCTCTTATATAGTGACAATTTTGCACACTGTTTTTTGTCTGTTTTTTTCTCCCCTTTGGTATCTGCTCAATAAGGAATTCTGGTAGAAGAGTCTCTCTGTAATAGAATTCATGTTACAACCAAGTTACAGAGAATGTTGGACTTGTTCCCTCGACCCCAGATATACCAATATTATCTTTTGGCATTGTTCCTATGTTGCATAGGCACATTAAAATTGGAAAATATTACATTATGCAAAAAAGTTCTTATCTAATATAGATCAGAATGCAAATTTTGTAATGCAGTTAGGCCTTATACCCTGAACATTGACATAATAACTTGGCTTAGGCCTCAGAAGAATGAGCATTGCCTATACACCCCTGAACCATAGATACCATCTATGGAAACAACCACAATTTTCTATAGCATTACCAGGAATTAAACCTCTACAAGGAAAGACCCTACCATTACTCTGGCACTGACTTACTCCAAAGTGTGCTCTCTTAATACCCAGATGACTTATCAACAGCAACAACCTGCTTTCAGGGCAGGTGTCTCCTCATCTAATGGTGAAGTGAAACTAGAGAATGCTCTACATCAACCTGACTCAATGAAGGAAATGGGCAGAAACCAGAAACTTAAACTACAGGAACCTGGCACCAGCAACAAGTCCAACCTGGCATTAGTAACAGCTAACGTGCAAAAAAATTTCACCAGGACCACAGAGAATGACTCAGGGGTTGGGCAGTCTGGTATACCTGGAGTCCAGAGTCAGTCTTATGCCAGAAAATTTCAGGGTGAGGCCTCATTGTAATTAGGCCAAGGCTTTTTTTCGTTTTCCCCACATTTTGCTGGGCCTATGCAAACAATGGCTATTGCCACTCTCACACCATTACTACTGTAATTTTTTAACACTTATCCTTTAAGAAAGAAAAAAACAAAAACAGCCTACAAAACTTAAATAATATATAACTGTAGTAAAATGCCTGTCTCAAATTCAGGCAGGGGATGGGAAGGTGGGTTGGGGGCATTGGTGTTGGGAATGTTGCACTAGTGAAGGGGGATTGTTCTGTTTGTGACTGAAACCCAACTACAATCATGTTTGTAATCATGGTGCTTAAATAAAGAATTTATATTAAAAACATAATATCGTCTAGTTCCATTCATTTTCTAGTTACATTCATGCATCATTCCATACAGATATGTAATATTCCATTGTATATATGTACCACATCTTCATGATCCACTTATCTGTTGTTGGACATCTAGGCTGATCCAAGTCTTAGCTATTGTACTTGAGTGCTATAATGAATAGTGGTGTGCATACATCCTTTTGAATAAATATTTTTCTGTTCTGGGAATAGATACCTGAAAGAGGAATTGTTGGATCATATAGAAGCTCAATTTTGATTTACTGAGAACTCTTCTTACTGTTTTCCATAGAGGTTGGAAAGGAAGAATTCCTATCAGCAGTGGATGAGAATTTCTTTCTACCACTTCCCACAAGCTGAGACTATTTCCAGGACTTTTTTATGTACCATCCAAACTGGTGCCAGATAATAGCTTTTCGTTGTCTTGACTTGTATTTCCCTAGTAATAAGTTATGATGTGCATTTTTGGGGGGTCACACCCGGCAGCGCTCAGGGGCTACTCCTGGCTCTACACTCAGAAATAGCTCCTGTCAGGCTCAGGGGACCACATGGGATGCCGGGATTTGAACCATCGACCTTCTGTATATGAGGCAAATGCCTTACCTCCATGCTATCTCTCCAGATGATGGACATTTTTTCATGTATCTGTTGGCCATCTGTTAGTCTTCCTCAGAGAAGTGTCTGTTCATTTCCTCTACTCATTTTATGGGGATTTTAGATTTTGTAGAGTTAATCTTTGTGAGTACTTTGCATATTAATGATATCAAACCTTTATATGATGTGATCAATTAAAAATTTTTCATCTTATTTTAGCCTTTGTTTCATTTGCCATACAGATACATTTAGTTTGATATAGTCCTATTTATTTATGTTTGATGATTTAGCACTTGCCATTGACATCCTATGGATTCAGGTCTAATCTCAAGGACTTTAATTCAATTTGAGTTGACTATTGGGTAAAGTGTGAGCTATGAATTAATCTTTAATTTCTTACATGTGATTAGCCAATTGTTCCAACATCATTTATTGAAGAGGCTCTCTTATTTCCATTTCAAATTCTTGGCTCTTTTGTCAAAGATCAGCTTGGAGGTTTGTTACTGGATATTCTATTCTGTCTCATTATTGTGAAAGTCTTTCTTTAACCCAATACCATGCTGTTTTGATGACTATGGCTTTGTAGTAGAGCTTCAAATTAGAAAATGAAATGCCTCAAGTTTATTGTTTTTCAATATTGATTTGGATATCTAAGGCCTTGTATGGTTTCACACAAACTTTATAATTGATTGTTCTAAGTTACTGAATAATGCGTCTGAATGTAAATAGGAATGAATTGATGTAGTAGTTTAGGTAAGGTGGTAATTTTGATTCCATTGATTCTTCAAATCCATGAGCATGGTCAATTCCTCCAATTTCTTATGTACTCTTTAATTTCTTTCTGAAGTGTTTTGAAGTTTTCATGGTATAGGTCTTTTGCCTCTCTTATTAGGTTGATTACTAGGTAATCTAAAACTTAATAGTTTTAGAAACTATTTTAAATAGGATAGACCCTTTGATCTCTTTCTCCTCAGAATAGTTATTTGTATAAAGGAATGCAACTGTCTTAGGCATATTGACTTTGTAGATGGCAATATGCTCTATTGGTTTATTGTTTCTAGGAGCTTTTCTATGGACTCTTTAGGGATTTTGATATATCTCATTACATCGTCTGCAAATAGAGATTGTTTCTTCCAATTTTCTGATTGGAATTCTTTTGATTTCTTACTCTTCTCTGATTGCTATTGGTAAGACTTCTAATACTATGTTTGAGAAAAGTACAGAGTGTGGATATCCTTGCATAGTGCCTGAACATAATGAACATGCTTTCTGTTTTTTGCCACTAGGAATGATTTTAGCTAAAAGTTCTTTCCACACATAATTTGCTGAGGTATATTTTATTCTAATAGGGTTTTGTATTTTTCAAATGTTTTCTCTGCATCAATTGATATAATCATGTGATTTTCATATTTTCTTTTACTGATGTGGTGTATGATGTTGATTGATTTGCATATATTTAACCATTCTTGCATCCCTAGGATGAAACCCACTGGTCATCCTTTTTTGTTTTGTTTTGTTTTTGGGTCACACACAGCAGCACTCAGGGGTTACTTGACAGGCTCAGGGGACTATATTGGATGCTGGGATTTGAACCATCATCCTTCTGCATGCCTGGCAAACTCCTTACCTCGATACTATCTCTCTAGCCCCTGGTCATCTTTTTTATGTGTTGCTGGATTTGATTTGCTAAAATTTTGTTAAGGATTTTTTGAATATCACTAATATTCATTAGTGATACTGGTTTATAGTTTTCTGTCTTGGTTGTATTTTTGTCAGCTTTGGCATTGAGCATATTTGCTTTAGAAGATATTAGGAAGGATTCCTGTCTTTTCGACATTTGGAGGAGTCTAAGAATCAATGATAGTAACTCTTCTGATCATTTGATAAAAATTCACTCACAACCTTGTCTGGTTCTGAACTTTTATTCTTGGGGAGTTTCTTAGTTATGTTTTAATTTTCTTGCTTGAGAACGGCATGTTTAGGCTTTCTACTTTCTCTTCATCAAGTATTGAGACATGATATTTTTCCCCAAATCTGTCCATTTCTTCAATATTCTCTATTTTAACTGTGTACAGATCACAATAAAGTCTCATGATATCTTGACTTCTTGGGGTTCTATTGTAATCTCTCGCTTTTATTTTCTGATCCAATTTATTTGAGCATTTCCATCTTTTTACTTTGTGAGTCTTGCCAGCAGTTTGTAATTTTTTAAATGAAAAAACAGCTTTGGGTCTCATCAATACTTTATATTATTTCTTTGTTTCTATGTTAATTTCTCCATGGTTTTTATTTCTTTTCTTCTACTTGTGTTTGGCTTCCTTTTCTGTTTGGTTTTTAGAAATTTAAGTTGTTCTTTTAGGTTGTTGATTTTGTATTTATCTTTATTTCTAATGTAGGCCTGTATTGTTATGAGTTTCTGCCTAATTACAATTTTGCTATGTCCCATACATTTTAGCAATTTGATTTCTTCTTTATCATTGGTTTCAAGGAATTTTCAAGGAATTTCTTCTATTAGTTCCTCTTTGATCCAGCTGTTGCTGAAAAGCATGTTGTTTAGTCTCCAGGTATTAATTTATCCAAATCTCTTTAAAATCAATCTTGTTCTATGTGGAATTGTAATCTGATAGGGTGCTTGGTATAATTCTAATATTTGTGCCTTTATGTAAATTAGACTTATGTTTAAAATTGTCTATCCTAGAGAAGGTCCTATGTGCACTTATGAAAAATGTGTATTCAGCTTTTTGAGGATAAAAGTCACTGTATAGATGAATTAGTCCTAGTTCTTCTATTTTCTCATTTCGGGCTCTTATGTCTTTGCTAGTGTTCTGCCTAGTGAATCTGTCTAGTGGCAATAATGGCATGTTGAAATCTCCCAAAATATCACATTCTATCCATGTTTTTCAAGGTTGTGAGCAAAAGCCTTATATATTTTGCTGGCTCTACATTTAGATCATAAATGTTGAATAGAGTTAGTACTTCTTTATCTATTGTTCCCCTGATCAATAAGCAGTGTTCATTTTTTACTGAAAGTACTCCCTTGAGGTTAAATGCAATTTGGTCTGATAAAATTATGACTATCTCAGCACTTTTTGTTATCCAGATGCTTGCCCACCCTTTTACTTTGAGCCTGTATCTTTCCTGAACTTTTATGTGTATTTCCTGTGGGCAGCAAATAACTGGGTTTTGTTTCCTGTTTCAACACATATTCTGTGCCTTTTGATGGGAGAGTTTAGTTCATTGACATTTAATGAAACTATTGACAGTAAGGGCTGTAGTACCAGTATATTGTGTAAGGTTAATTTTGTTACATTTGGTTAATGTACCGATAATTATTCTTTGAATAGTTCATTTATACTCTGTTTGGTTAGAATAAATATTGCAAATTTTTTGTCTGAGAATGTTTATAAATAACCTTTTCACATTAAAGGGAGTTTTGCTATGTAATGGACTCTAGGTTGAAAGTTTCTTTCATTCAATAGTTTGAATATGTCATTCTACTCTTTTCTTGCCTAAATTGTTTCAAATAAAAACTCTGGTTTGATTCTTATGTTATTTCCTTTATACTTGAGGTATTTTTCTCTGACTGGAAAGAGTCCATCTTTCCAGTTTTTTTTTTTCCCATTTGGACTACTAAATGTCTTGGTGTTGTTCTGTTGCAGTCTATTTTGTTTGGTCCAATTTTTGACTCTTGGATTTGTAGAGAATCCTCTTTCCAGAGAGTGGGATAGTTATCCGCAATCATCTCCCTCACTTCATTTCATTTCCTTTATTCTCTCCCTCCCCCAGTACTTCTATAATTCAAAGATTATTTATTTAGTCTTTGCTCATTAAGTATCTTACATTTTCTTACAATGTTTACTCTCTCTTTTTTATTGACTTCTTTGTCACTGCCAGCTTGTAATTTGTCATCAAGTTGTCTATGCAATTCTTCACCTGTGTAATTCTGCTACTATAGCTTTCTAACATGTTTTTTTTTAAGTTTCTTCATTTCCATTTGCATGGATTCTATTATCTTCTGAAAGAGTTGGTTGATTTGATAATCTACAGATATCTAACATTTGCAGGCTAGAGACTCTTGATTTCTGCTGTTAAATAATTAAGTGTTAATTTTAGGTCTTTATAAGGCTCAAGTGTTTCAGTGGACTTGAAAATTTGCCAACATTTTTCTCCACATTCTGAAATGCAAGTGTCTTTATTAGTTTCTCCATTGTTCTTTGCATTTGGTGGGTGGAATTTTGTAGTTTCAGGGTGTTTAGAAGTGATCTATTGAATTACAATGGCTGTGGGAGGCAGGTAAACAGGAATATATATATATATATGGTTTTATATTTATGTATAATATATCATAATTTATAATTATTATGTTATAATATATTACATGTAGTAGTAATAATATATAATATTTATTATATCAAATATACTATAATATATAATATAATATAATATAAAATAATATGTGATATATATGTATATATTAATATACTTGATATAAATCATATATTATATGATCATATTATATTATAGTATTATATATTAGCATATATATTATACTATATGTTAATTGTGTGCAATTGATTATATTAATTATCTAATAATTGATGATTATTTATTATCACAATTATGTAATATTAATTAATAAGTGAATTATTGTATTTAATAGTTTATATGTTTATAATATAAATTATTCAATATTTATAACAAATACATACCATATTTTACAGCATATAAGATGACTTTTGAAACAAAAAAAGTCAAGCAAAAAGTGGGGTTGTCTTATATGCTGAGTATATCCCAAAAAACATTTAAATATGCCAATAAATGAAAACCGTCTGGATATTGCATGAAACTAATTTTCCAACTTGTTCCTGCACCTATTACTGCAAGGCTACTCAGACTGCCTCTCTAATTCAGCCAATCCAAGCAGGCTTTTTATGCATGCAAATTATACAATGTTCTGTACCTGAATCTACTCTGCTTGTTGTGATTGCACCACAGAAACGTTGTGTCTTATACAGTGAATATAGGCCTAAACCTATGTTTTAACTGTAAAATTAGGGGGTAGTCTTATATCCCCTATTGTCTTATACGCGAGAAAATAAGGTATTAAAATTGGAATTGTTAAAGTATATTTGTTATGAAGAAAAAATCAAAACCCAGAAGGAACAGTTATAAAATGATGTTTCAATTTATACGTGGAGAGTTAAGTCTTTGGTAATTGTGACATATGTGCTTCAAGAAAATGTGTGTCTAAGTAAATGTAAAAATGCTAGATAACTTTTTATTTTTGCTTAGTGAAATAGTAGCTAAAGAACATAGACAGAAACATTTTTCTTTAATTTCTTCAGTAAAAGAAATTTGATAAATTGAATTTCTCGTTACCTATTTAGAAACTATGTAAAACATTGCTAGTATGGACTGAGAATCTACCTTAATGGAATAATAGCAGAACCCCCAATTGGTGTCATAGCAAAAAATGACTTTATCTTTGCTTTTACAAGTTATATATTTCTTTAAATTGGACTATGAGCAGATGCTTTGTTGAATTATAGTAAGGCTCTATTATATTTATTTTAAAAATCAACAGGGAAGTAGATTACCCAATGTTTTAGCCTCATTTTCTCTTCATCTTCACTGTTGGATGTCTATTTATGTTTCTTATCATAAATGATACTTTTACAAAATGCAGGTATTCTCTTTCCTCCTGCCTCTGCTTAGATTCAGCAGAATCTAGTATTTTTTGGTACATTTGAATAAAATTGCACATTCAAACCTCCCAGGCTGTGTTGGATGGGAGGATAACAAGAGAATAGATTCCTTCCATCAAAATGCAGAACTTCTCAATTCTGAGCCCTGAGTGGGACACTAAGCTGAAAGGCATATTTATTACATAAATTTATTATATATAGACACACCTCCCACCCATAATATTTGTCACAGGACTCGACTTAAACTCCATGTGATCAGACAGTGACCATCAATCCCTGAACCCCAGATCTAAACTATAGAAACAACAGTTCTCTACAACAGCACCAGGAATCAAACTCCATCCAGGGAGTTCCTAATACCACTCTGGCACCAATTTGTGCCAGGTTAATACAGCATCCTGAAGATGAGGAAACAGCAACAACTTGATCAAGAGCAGTTTGCCCTACTTAATCACCTAATGGTAAGATGAAATCAGAAGACAGTCCATCCTTTGATCTGTGCAAAACCTAAGATCACTAATTATAGAAGACTGACTTTGATAAGTGCGACTGAGCAGAACTTTTCCTGGGACAAATAAGAAAGACCCTCGCTTAGGTTTCGGCCTAAGATTTGTACAAAGACCAAGATCTCTAATTCCAGAGATCTGACTTTGACAACCATGACTGAGTAGAACTTCTGGACCCATAAGGAAAGATTTTTTCCTAGGTTTAACCCAGGATCTGCACAAAAATAAAGGGCACAGTATCAGAAGACTGACTATAAACAACCATGAAGGAGCAGTGTTGTAAGTCAGTCCTTTATGGGGCTGACTGATGGAGGGATGGAGCATGAGGTCTTTCTTTTCCAGATCGGAGCACGCATCTGCCACCCTGTTCAGTCTGCGGATCTGAGGGGAATGTGGAGGGTATAAAACTAACAGGTAGTCAGGCTTCAGAAGATATCAGCTTTATTCAGTGGACAAGGCTGAAGCCAAAAGGCCCAGTTTCAGTCTTTCCAAAAAAGCCCTTGCCTTCCACTGACCCTTGCTTTTATACATCAGAATCAGGTACCACCCTGGGAGCAGAAAGCCAGGTCACACCCTAGGGTAGGGCACAATCACCGATCAGGGTAGGATCAGTAACATAATAATCCCATGGAAATGTTTACATACACAACAGAGCAGAATATCTGAAACTATAAAGAAAAGATCCTATTCTATACTTTGTCCATGAACTGTGAAAATATCAAGATCTCTAATTACAGAGGGTTGATTTTTGTCAACCATAATTGAGCAAAACGTTTCCTGGTGCCATAAAAAGACCTTGGGGTTCAATGATGAGCATGTCTGGAACCTGTAGTTTGTCCTATGACAGTATGCTTCAATGATTGAGAAACTCTATATCTCTTAGGAATGTATCAAGGAAATTCCCTTTCTAATTTCCCAAATACTTACTGAATTATGCAACAAGCAAACAAACAAACAAAAACCCACACATACGTAAATCCTTGCCACACCAGACCTCCTTCCTTTTTCTTCTTCTTTTTTTGGTTTGTTTTGTTTTGGGGCCACACCCAGTGACGCTCAGGGGTTACTTTTGGCTATGAGCTCAGAAATTGCTCCTGGCTTGGGGAATCATATGGGACGCCAGGAATCGAACTGAGGTCCTTCCTGGATCAGCACATGAAAGGCAAATGCCCTACTGCTATCATTCCAGACCCTTGTTTTCCATTTTTTTCTTTTCCTTTTCTTCCTTTAAATTGATATTGATAAATCTTAGACAGACAGCTCCCAGCTTTCTTTTTTATTTTTCCCTCTCTCTTTTTCCCCCAACAGAACCACAGAACTTTAATCATCTCATTCTGTCTCATAAATTGAGGGAGGAAAAAAGTGTATCAGGAGCAAACAGTCACATGAACATTGAGTGTACATAAAAAAATCAGACATGAATACCAAATCCAAAATAAATGACAACAGAATTAAGATACCCAATTTACAAGAAGTTATATACAAAGGGGACCTATTACACTAGCAGTCCAGGGGCAAAGGGGAAGGATGGGATGCATACTGGAAATAGGGGTGGAGGGAGGACAACACTGTTGGTTGAAATGACTCTAATTTACTGTCACTATGTACCTTAATATAACTGTGATTATAACATAATATTATTATAATGTAATAATTGGTTGCAATAAACATTAAAAAATAATTACCTGGGAAAATTTACTCCATGTCTGAAGCTACTAGATCACTATATATCAACACAAAATAATTATAGAGGGGACTTACACATTAGTAACTATATCAGGAAAAAATGAGTGTCTACATCAATAGCTACTAAGATGTCAGTTTTGTATAGAACAAGACAAGTGAGGTAAGGAAATAGTAAATGGGGCTTGGACCTGCTTAGATACTTTCCCAGAAAACACATGCACATGCTAGGAAGTGCCTAAAGAGAAGCTCAAGACACCTTACTGTGATGTCAGAATTGTGATGTCAGAATCATGACTCATGATCACATTGGTTCAGAAAGTAATGTCTATACTGAATTCAGCATCATGAATTATGTCACAGTTCTACACTAAAATTGACACTTCTGACTTCAAAACCCTGAAATATGACCTAAGAGGTAAGGAATTTGTTATCAAAAAATAAAATAAAATAGTTACATTAAAAAAGATTCCTTATTATTAGGGTCATGCTTCCCAGAACCATGGGACAATGGCCTAGAGCCCCTGATCTGATATTACCAGAATAAGCAATGTCTTGAGAATGAGAAAAGAGTTGCCGGTATCATTGTAAAAAATGTATGTTATTCAGGCTTCTTTGAAAAAACATCCATAAAAGGTGAAAAAGCAGAGTTATTATAGGAGTCATTAATTTTACTTCTAGATATATATTATCCCCAAATAATGAAAACACAGAAACCCTTATAATTGATATCTTCTTCAGGAGATTGCAAACCCAGAAAACATCTGTGTTCATCTTTGGATTAGCAGACAAAAAAGAGACTCACATATATATATTGGAACATGATTCAGGATAAGAGGCAGAAATTTAGCCTTTTTGATAGCAGAAATGGATCTTAAGGACATTCTAAATGAAATTAGTCAAGAAAGACAAATGTTGAAGATCTTGTTATATACATATAAAATATTATATGTAAATTATATATATATATATAATTTACAGACATTAACATAAAAACAAAGCTATCCCTCACAAATATAGAGAACATACATTAGATCAGTTATAAGATATTTATATTTTGGGGGTATAAAATATATACCCTTTGGGGTGCATAGTGTTGAGAATATAGTTAATAGAAAGTACAGTTAGTAAGACTGTCATTGTATATTTGAAAATTTTTAAGAGAACCGATTTGAAAAGACTTCATCACAAAAGAAATGTAACTGTTTGGTAATGGTTGCCAACTACGTTATAGGGGTGATTACTTCATAATATTATAAAAAAGCAAGTTAGAGCTGGAGCAAGTATAGGACACTTGACTTGAATGTTGTTGATCTGAATTTGATACTTGGCATCTTATTTGATTCCAAACACCACAGGAGTGATTCCTGAATGAATAGCCAGAAGACAGCATAGCCTGAGGACAGCAAGGTGTGCCCCTCAAACCAATAACAAATAAATAAACAACAAGTGATTATATAGTGTTTATGATGACTATACATGTTGACTATACTGATAAAAGGAACAGAGGAATTGCAAACAAACATTATGATCTATGTAGGGGATATGTTGTACCATGAAACAGAATCAGCAGAAGCACAAGAGATCACAGGGTTAAATGAAAGTCTTCAAGAAAATTCTAATGAAACATTCTCCTTTATTTACTTTATAAACTACAAGGTGAAGAGTACCGCTCTGTGGGGGCAATAAGGTAGCCAGGTAGGAGGTAATGCAAGCAAATTACAGTCCCTCAGAAGGACAATAATCATGAAGGCTGAAGGCCTTACAGCCCTCACGGAAGAGTTCAGAACAGGTTACTGGCTGATTGACAGTCTGGAAACACATTCATGACCAGCTCACAGGGAAGTGCTGATGCAGACTCATTAAGATTGGTGTAGAATGGACCTCTACCCACACCTGCATCCCCTTCTTGTTGGCATCCTGGTAGGAAAGTGTCCCAGAAGTGTTTGTGTCAGGATAAACTGACCCTTTAGGGTCCAGCAGCCTCCACAGTGGGGCCTTGTTCAATGAGAGGTGAGAAGGAAATTCATAAGCTCAATGCCAGGTGAGGAGCAGCAACTGAACTGCCCTTGTCAATAGAGTGTCAATAGAGCACAAGGATTTCTGTGATTCTTAAGGCCTGAGGTGCAGACACAGTATATCCAGCATCTCCTGGCTGGAGATATTGGGGCAGGCTTGTTTTGGTGAGCAGTGCAGGGGACTGAGTGACATGGGAAAGTCTGTTTACTGTGGCCTGAAAAGAGGGGTATGGGGGAGGCCTGGGGACCAAACACATGACATCTAGGCTGGTGTCTACTCCCAGGGAATTTAGAGCTAAGATCCATCCTCACCCCCACCCTGTATAGACATAGCATCTTCTCTGGAGACAGGCTCACTGTATTCCCACTTTTAGTGTTCAGGTCTAGAGGAATAACATCAATCCTGAAAAGTGACATAGCTAGATTCATGCCTTTCTAAGTGAAAACACCAGGATTAATTCCAAAATGACTTCAGAGAAGTGTACAAAACATAGAACCTTCCAGAAAGCCAGAGACACAGCTTGCAAATAGGAAAGGAAATTGTCCTCCAGCATCATTGCTTACATTTTATTATTTTCACTTAATAGTGACAAAATAATTAAAATAAATTCATTGTGTTCAGGGAGTACATCCTCCTGAGAGAACCTTACTTGCTGTTATAGATGGGATTTCTGGAATAATTAAATGAGTATTCTATAAATGCCATTCATAAAAACAGAATAGACTTTGCAAACAATTCATTAATATATGTATGCGAACAGAGATTTCTCAACTATACAATTCTTGAAATAGGGGAAGCCATCAATTACACATGGTCATGGCACATTGCACCTCAACTCAGCAAAAGTGCCCAGGAGTAAACTGCTGATGGCACTGCAGCTGGATGCCCATTGCTGGAGTAGAAGTATTTTTCCCACTCTGAACCGCGGTGGTAATATCCATGCTTGTGGTTCAGGAGACCACAGAAACCCAGTCACAGCAGGTATATGGAGATCCACCGGTGGTGCTTCTATATGCTGTGCAGATCTGTTCCATATTCACTGAACTGGACACAAACATGGTGGGACCATTATGAGGTCTACAAAAACACCTGAATGCCTGCATTGGGACTCAGACCTGAGCCCAATGACCTCAGCATTTCCGAGATAGTCTATGGCTTTTCTCAGTTGCCAGATGCCTACTTTGAGACCACATATATGTAGAAACATAGACAGCTGGCATGTGGCCCTCCTGCCCTGAGAGTGTTGGGAACACAGTTCTGTGTCCTAACAAGAATTCTGAGCCCCACAAGAATTCTGAGTGGAGGAGTGGGGACAAGCCCCTGTGGCCACAGGCCAGGTTAGAGGCCCAGAAGGCACCCACCATTACAGCTTCCTCCTCTTCAGACCTTCCTTTGGAAGGAATTTCCCTGCTCTAGAAAAAAAAGGGTCACTAGTCCTCATCCCAACAAAATAAAAACTTTTGGCAGATGTGACCAGGCAACACAGTCTCGGGACTACACATATTCCCTAAACAACCCTCTCAGTAAAAAAAAAGGTCCCAGGGCTGGGGTATGGAGAGTTCCAATTGGAAAAGTGCCAAAGATCATCAGCCAAGACTGGCAGCATATTTGAATTACTTGTATTACCATGTTCACATAGTTCTTCTGTCATGGCAAAAGAATCAGTGGAGTTGGCAGGTAGAGAGATGTGCTCATGTACAGGGGAGTGAGCTGCAGGTCACTAAGGAATAAAAAGGAACTGGATTTCAAGTCGCCAGGAAGCAGAAACAAAAGCAAAAACAGAAATGCTTCTCAAGTATTGATAATAGAAGACAGAGACTGATAATAGAAGATTGGTTAGAAGGTATCACTGAAAGAGGAAAGAAATAAAATAATGAAAGATCACAGTGGGACATCTTTTAAATCTGTTCAGATACACACTAATGTTCTTGATGCTATCTGGGCTACATACAAAAGACATGTTGTGTCATAAGACCTGAAGAAGGGATTTAAGCCATATCTTAATAGGTTAAGTTGTTCACAACTCTCAGTCCATACAACTGATGTGACCTCAAATAGCAGTTGGAAAAAGGCCTACTTAGCCAGCTTTCAAAGACTGCTAGCTGGCTGACTGCTAGTGTGGACCTCAATGAATAAGTTTGTGTACAAGTTTTAGTTATAAACTAACAAGCCAACCTGTGAAGAGAGAAAGGAATAAAACAGGAGGGAAAAATCTGGTCTGTTGGATATTATGTTTCTGGACCTCAGGTGTGTTTCCTTGAGCTCATATAATTTCTCAACTTTCCACATATCTTACTCTTACACTGACTCTGGGAATAAAATATGCATACAAATTAATATCTAAAAACCAAGAAAATATTTCCAGAATTTGCACCTTAGCCCTTTTCATGTGTATTTTTTCAGTAGCAAATTTTAATCTGTAATTATAAATCATTGGTTTTCTTATAATAATAAATAAAAGAAACTATTTCTGCTGCTTCCTCAGATTTTTGCTATATCACCCAACTAACTTTATAAACTATAGGACTGAAATCTCTATGGGATAGCCTCAAAACTTACTTAAAACCATTTGTCAAATACCAAAAGTCTAAAAATAGGCTTTTTCAGCTTAGTGTCCCACTCAGGGCTCAGAAATGAGAAGTTCTGCATTTTGATGGGAGGAATCCATACTCCTGTTGTCCTCCCATCCAACACAGCCTGGGAGGTTTGAATGTGCAATTTTATTCAAATGTACCAAAAAATACTAGATTCTGCTGAATCTAAGCAGAGGCAGGAGGAAAGAGAATACCTGCATTTTGTAAAAGTATCATTTATGATAAGAAACATAAATAGACATCCAACAGTGAAGATGAAGGGAAAATGAGGCTAAAACATTGGGCAATCTACTTCCCTGCTGATTTTTAAAATAAATATAATAGAGCCTTACTGTAATTCAACAAAGCATGTGCTCATAGTCCAATTTAAAGAAATATTAACTTGTAAAAGCAAAGATAAAGTCATTTTTTGCTATGACACCAATTGGGGGTTCTGCTATTATTCCATTAAGGTAGATTCTCAGTCCACACTAGCAATGTTTTGCATAGTTTCTAAATAGGTAACGGGAAATTCAATTTATTACATTTCTTTTACTGAAGAAATTAAAGAAAAATGTTTCTGTCTATGTTCTTTAGCTACTATTTCACTAAGAAAAAGTAAAAAAGTCATTTAGCATTTTTATTAATAATTTTTATTTGGACTAAAGTGGATTACAAATCATGCACAGTAGTATTTTAGGTACATAGTGACATTGAATCAGGGACATTCCCACCACCAACGTTGTCTGTAGAGTATATTATATTTGTTATATGTATTGTATATATTTTGTATTAATAAATAATAAAGTTTGAAGGGGAGGCCAAAGAAGACAGTTGGACAGTGACAATTGAACAGTGACAGTTGGAAAGTGACAGTTGGAGAGAAAGGATAAAAGGGGGAAGGGACAGACGGAGAGGAGGAGAAAGGGAAAAGGGAGGACTGGGAGGAGAAGGATGGGGAGAAAAGGAGGAGAAAGGGAAAAGGGGGAGAAAGGGAGGAGAAAGGGAAAAGGGAGGACTGGGAGAAGAAGAACGGGGAGAAAGGGAGGAAAGAAGGGAAAGGGGCTGGCAGGGAGAAAAAGAGATTAGGAGAGTCAGGGAGACGTATAGAGAATAAGAAGAGCTGAGACAGACAGAGAAACGAATAGAGAATAAGAAGAAGCAAGACAGAAAGAAAGAGAGAGATTAAGGGAGAAGAAGAGAGAGTGTGCAGAGACAGGGACAGAAGTCAGAAAATTAAGAGAGAAGAGCAGAGACAGGGAAAGAAGAGAAGACAGAGACAGGGAGACAGAGAAAGAGACAGAGACAGACAGAGAGGAGAGAGAGACGTCGAACCAGGGAGAATTAGACTCTTGGCCAAACCTTTTGGACCCCCAAAACACTTTGTGTGAATCATTTATTGCGGACGCTTATTGCTAAGGCCTCCCCCACAGCTCATGGCTGAATATATCAGCCG
>PVKC010022368.1:0-17722 GCA_004027635.1 Crocidura indochinensis
TTCTTTCTTTCTTTCTTTCTTTCTTTCTTTCTTTCTTTCTTTCTTTCTTTCTTTCTTTTCTTCTTTCCCCTCTCAAGCATGTTTTAAGAATGTGTAGGGTCTTGCCAGAATACTTCCTAGGGACAACCTAACTGGTAATTTAAAGCAAGGATCTGAAGAAGTGACCAGTTATAAGATTGTTAGTGACTTGAGGGTAAGAACCCTATTTTATATATCTCTGTATATGTGATCTTTGAAAAATAAAAATGTATGTGAAAATGCTCATGTTTCTAAAAATTGTGGCTAGTTTTACTATTGAATACGAACTATGTGTCTGAGAATATCTCTGCTGTGCAACTCTTGTACATTGCTCATAATTCTCACCTCTGCTTTTTCTCCCAACATCTAATTTAAAAATAATGACTTGAGGCCAGTGAGGTGGCACTAGAGGTAAGTTGTCTGCCTTGCAAGCACTAGCCAAGGAAGGACCGCGGTTCGATCCCCTGGCATCCCATATGGTCCCTCCAAACCAGGGGCGATTTCTGAGCGCTTAGCTAGGAGTAACCCCTGAGCATCAAATGAGTATGGCCCAAAAAACCAAAACAAAACAAAACAAAAAAACAAATAATGACTTGCCGTGCCACTTACTCTACATGAGCTTTTCCACAACATCTTCTTTTGTCTTTTGTTACTGTGCATCTATATGCAGATATGATGTCTATATGGAATTGAAACTTAGGCTCTGAAGTGAAGAATCCTTTCATTCAAAGATTGATTGGACTTGGATTTTTTTTTGATTTATCAACTCATTTGATACTATAAAAGTCAAAGTTTTAAAACTAATAGTTTTATCTTTTTGAGTGCATAAAAGTCATGGCTCATCTTTCTGTTTTTCATTGAGAAAAGGTAAAAGCTTTATTTGTTAAAGTATTTTCATTAATTCACTTGTTAAAATTTATTACTTTTGGGGCCCGGGAGATAGCATGGAAGTAAGGCGTTTGCCTTTCATGCAAATGGTCATCGGTTCAAATCCCGGTGCCCCATATGGTCCCCCGTGCCTGCCAGGAGCAATTTCTGAGCATGGAGCCAGGAGTAACCCCTGAGCACAGCCGGGTGTGACTCAAAAAAAAAATTATTACTTTTGGGCTTGGAGAGATGGCGTAAGCAGTAGAGCATTTGCCTTGCGTGCACTAAATTAGAATGGACAACAATTCGATCCCCCAGTGTCCCATATAATCCCCAAGCCAGGAGCAATTAATTTTTTTAAAAGTTCTTGGGGCCCGGGAGATAGCATGGAGGTAACGCGTTTGCCTTTCATGCAAAAGGTCATCGGTTCAAATCCCGGTGCCCCATATGGTCCCCTGTGCTTGCCAGGAGCAATTTCTGAGCATGGAGCCAGGAGTAACCCCTGAGCACTGCCAGGTGTGACCCAAAAAACCAAAAAAAAAAAAAAGTTCTACCAGCTGTACTATTTCTCTGGCTCTGTATTTTTTTTAAAAGGGAAATTATGACATAATCTGAGTGGGCTTTCCTTTTTTTTTCAATTTCAATTTTTTATAATTTCTTTTCTTAAACACCGTGATTACAAACATAATTATAATTTGGTTTTAGTCATGATAAGAACACCCCCCTTCACCGTGGAACCTTCCCATCACCAATGCTCCATCTCTTCCCTCTCCCGCCCCTTTTCTGTATTCAAGACAGATCTCATTTTTCTTAGAGCTATATTTGGAAGCAGTATTTTACTTTTGTATTACATTACTTACTTTTGTATTACATAAATTTTGTATTACAAAATTTACTTTTTAAATATACAATTAAAATATAAGTTAAAAAATATAAAGTATACCATTTGTATCCTTTTTTAGTATACAAAAATACCTTACTTTTGTATTACATTAACTTGTTTTATTTTTTTAATTTTGGGGAGTATGCCTGGCAATGCTCAGGGGTTATTCCTGGCTCTGCACTCAGGAATTATTCTGACAGTGCTCAGGGGACAAAATAGGTTGCCAGGGATCAAACTGGGGTCAGTTGCATGCAAGGCCAATGCCCTACCCACTGTAGGATCTATGGCTCAGAATCAGCATTACATTTTTTTAAGTGTTTGAGAATTTTTGTATTTATAGTTCGAAGATTGTTCCTACATGTCATTTACCTTCAGGAGACTTAATAGCATATGTAATTTGGGGAGGGGTTTACACCTGGTGGAGCCCAGGGGTTACTCCTCACTCTGCACTTAGGAATTACTCTTGGCTGCCTCCAGGGCTCAGATGGATACCAGGGTTAAATTCAAGTAGATAGCATGCAAGGCAAACACCCTCCCTGCTGTTCCATCTCTCCAACCCCAATATAAGCAAATTTAAAGTGCTATATTTTTAGTGAATATATAAAATATTTACAACACAGTTAGTGTGCACTAACACTAGAAATTTTGAGCATAAAACACCTTAAAAAATCACATATTGAAGTTTGCTTGAAAAAAAAAAAGAGTGTTTTGTTTTGTTGGGCTACACCCTAAGGTACTCAGGGATTACTACTGGCTCTGTGCTCAGAAATCACTCCTGGCTTAGGGGACCATATCAGATACCAGAGATCGAACTCATGTCCTTCCTAGGTCAGCTGTGTGCAGGGCAAAAACTCTACCACTGTGCTACCACTTCAGCCAGAAAGAATATGTCTTAATGGTGCTTTTATTTTCTTAGAGCACATCTATTACCTTTGAGAAGGGAAGACAGCTAGTCATCTACAAAGAAAACAGTTTTTTTAATAATATAATTTTTATTTTAAACATATTGGGTTACATACCGTTGGCAACCATATTTTAGGTACAAATTAACATAAAATCAGGGGAACTCCCATCACCCAAAAGTCCTCCCTCCACCTCCGTTCCCATCCTACTTCCCATATCCTGTCCCCTACCCACCCCCCCAGGGGGTTGCTAAAGCAAGTGGTCCCCTCTGCGTCTAGCTTACTACTTGGTGGTCTTACACCTGTTTGGTCTTTTCCCCCCTGATTGGGAGGTGGGACTAGTCAGTACAAGTTATGTGTATTTGTTTGAAAAAGAAAAAAAATAGAAGATAAAGAAAAAACGGATAAATAAAAAGATATAAATAAAAAAAGAAAGGGATAAAATACTCCGGGAATGGGTGGAGTCCTTCCAGAGGCTTTCATTATTGGTTTGAGAGACGGAGGGGAAAATGAAGGTGACATAGAATAACTGTACATAAAGAATCGTCAAATGAAATATCCAGTGAGTATTCCAAAAAAAAAGTTTTTAAAAATGTATTTAAGGGAAATAATCAATGTGCCTTTATGAGATGATGATGCCCCCTATAATGGCAGTTGGACTGGGCATGCCTCCCAGTATCTGACAAGTGCCCCCAAAGTATAAAAAGGAAAGCCTAGCATTTACTGGGGGGTGGGGATGGGGAACAAGGTAAAGAAAGCCCAGACAAGAGCCTGCCACCCTGTGTGGGACTGGGCCTGAGATAAAGCATCTACAAGATGCTGCTAACTTTTCCTCTATCCCTCTTTCCCTCCCTACTCCTTCACTTCCTCTCTCTATTTCTGTATCTTTCTGTCTCTGTCTCTCTGTGTCTCTCTCTGTGTGTCTCTCTCCAACCCAGAACTACAGGCCTCCTCCTCCTCCTCCTGACTCTCCAGTTGTCGATCTCTGACTTTAAATATAGTGGGGAATTTAAATTTATTCCTAAAAAACCCAATAATAAATAAAATAGTACCAGAAGAAATGGCTAGCAAAATTATAAATAAAGTCAGAATTATTACTATCCTGGAGAATGCTCAAAACTAGCATTTCTAACCATACATTTTTTTCAGTTATTGTCTTCTATTTTTTTTAAAAGAACATTATACTCCTTTCAAATATTTGCTATGACAGTAATTCCCATTCAAGTGAATAGAAATAGTTTTTGTTCATTTATATCAAAACTTGTGTTAAAATAATTTTATATTAACTCTTTTGCAAAATTCTTTTAGATTATAGTTAAGGAAAAAAACATGAAAATGTATGCCTTTATTTTTTTTATTGAGAACTGTTTTGAAAGACTTCAAATATTTTTTGTATAAAGGCAGCTGGACTAACAGTCTTATGCCACGTTAAAATATGAAGCAATTTGAAATAATGGAAATTTAAAAATACAAATTATTGTTTTTAGTAGAAATTGAGACATAAAAGTCCATGATGAGAATTAAGTCACCAAGTCAGGTAGATGGTAAAGCTGCATAAGGCAATTAAATAAGGTAATTAAATTATCCTTATCAGAAAGAGTCTGACTAATCATTCACAGGGAGCCTTATGTGGCATCACTTTTTAAATTATTTTTTCCTTAATCATTCTTAGGTTTTTTAGTTTCAACTATAACTTGGTTTTGATCAAACTTGTTTTTGATTTGTCTTAATTACTCATGCTACAAAGATGTTGCATCTTTTCCAAGCTCTCTTACAGGCAACTTTCAAATCAATTGAGGCATCTCAAAGCTTTCTAAACTACCATATGCTCTGTCAGCTGCACAGAACAATGTGCTAATAATTATATTTCTCCCTCTTACAGCAGATCAAAGACCAAGATGAGGCAATACATACCTAAGATTCTCAAATCTTTGAAGGTCAATTGGATATGCCCATATATAGCACTGATTTTATAACATGAAAGCCATCTTTAAAAAAAAACATATTAGCAAAACCCATGTATTTTGTCTTCTTAATTTCAGCCCTATGCAATTTTTTTTCAGATTATTTTGAAGAGGTTTACAGTTTTTTTTTATTATCAGTCTTACTAACTTGGCAAACCTTTAATAAGAAGTCTTCAGCAACCATCAGGAATTTAATTTTAGATCTAGTGTACTTCATTTTTTTCTTTTATCGACAAATTTTTAATTGGATGCTGAAAACCTTTTTTGATCAGTTGCCCACATTTCCTCATGGAAGTGTGACATACATGCTCAGCTTAAAAAGGCAACAGGCAGAAATAATGCTGAGTATAAACTGAGTAGTGGAAAAACAAGTGACAATAGTCTCATAAAAGTAGCTTCAGTGGCATTTGAAGCCATGTAGAAAAAATAAACTCGAATAATTCATGCCTTGTACTTATATTACTATTCTGGATATATCTTAATACATTGGATCATGAAGACAATGCCACTCAAAAGTCAGAGCACCTTGGCTAAACCAGAATCTACAAGTCCCATCAAAAGAAGTTAATAATGCTAATGTCTTTTCTTCCAACCCTATTTGCAGGAAAACTGGCCAGAGAAATTAAAATAAAACATTTAAGAAATATTTAAGAAAAAAGCAGTAAAATACCAAAAACATCAGCGATAAAAATAAACCTTGACTATGTAATTATCAAAATCAAGGAATATTTTTATGACTCCTCATTATGAATCATATTTCTATAATTTTTACTTCTTAATTTACATCATATATACATACATTTGTAATGGTTTGGGCGCTACACCTGGGAGTCCTTGGAATGCTGAGTCCTCTGCACTCAGTAATCTTTTCTGGCGATATTTGGAGGAACTCTGAGGATTGCATCATGGTTGACTATGTGCAAAGGTAAGCACTCTATGTATTGTACTATCTATTCATTCCCCTTAAATTATTTTTAAATTAAAAAGAAGTAACTCAAACTGTCCACAGAATTCTTTAAGACAGAATTTTTGTTAGAAAATTTATCTTCAAAGGTTTGGCCCATTCTACTAAATGGCTACCATGGGCTAAGTTGATAAAGGTTTTGACTGAAATGCATTCAGTCAACATGTTTGTTGAGTTAGATTCAGTTAAAAATTAAATAAACTTTTATGTTACTCCTCTGTATAACTTTTACTCTAATTTGAAATTCAGCATTTTATACTGCATTATTCAATATTTATGCCAATTTTACTGGCATGTGTTGTTATTTTGTGGTTGATCACAATGACAGATTTGTTAAATTAGTCCAAATTTTGCGTTTTATCCAATTATAATCTTTGGTTCTTTCCTCAACATCTTAACACACATTTATTAAGAAGAACTTATTTACAGCCAAGATCAAATTTAGAGTCAATATCATTTCAATGTCAGTGAAATCAAGATAAATAAATGCTAAACTTTGGTGACCTTAGTGTTCAGAAAGATAAAATGGCCCTGCCTAGGAATATTTCTTTAGAAATATTCTTTGTCTTCTATTATTATTATTTATTATTATTATTTTAATATCTTTAACTATCAGGATTGCAAACATGTTTGTGGTTGAGTCTTATAAAAAAAGAATGCCCCCCTTCACCAGTGCAATATTCCCTCGATCTTCATCCTTTGTCTTTAATTTAAATTTCTGCTGAGGTTCAACATAGAAACATAATAATCTCACTTACCTGTGGGATTTTAGAAAAATTAAAGACCATAGTATGATAATAATACCCAGAGACAGTAGAGATAAGGGCTTGAAGAACCAGCCCTTTACATGAAGCTTACCACAAAGAGTGGTAGCACAGTGAGGAATGAGAGAAATAGAAAGCCTGTCTCGAAGACAGGCAGCGGGAGGAGAAAGAGGGAGATGGTGGACATTGGTGGTGGACAGTTGCAAAGATATTATTTAAAAAAAATAAAAAATAATAAAAATGGGGAGTGAATGAAAAAATATTTCTAACAAAAATATAAAAAATATAAATTTCGGGGCCCGGGAGATAGCTTGGAGGTAAGGCGTTTGCCTTTCATGCAAAAGGTTATCGGTTCGAATTCCGGTGCCCCATATGGTCCCCCGTGCCTGTCAGGAGCAATTTCTGAGCATGGAGCCAGTAGTGACTTTTCTTGACTTTTCTCAACAAAGACCTTAGATTTTCCAACTCTGTCTTCTCAAGTTCTTGTTTTATGTCATTTTTTACAGTATCTTTAAGCATCATGATAACAAACATGTTCGTAGTTGGGTTTCAGTCATAAAAGGAACACCTCCGGGAAAAAAATTAAGAATCTTAAAAAAAAAAGGAAGAAGAAGAAGTGCAACATTCCTACAGCCAGCGACCCCCCTCACCTCCTCCCCCACTCCTGCAGTATTCCACAGGCATTGCACTTCCCTCACTCATTAACATTGTCATGATAGTTATTAGTGTAGTTATTTCTCTATCTACACTTATACTTACTGTGGTAAGCTTCATAGCCAGTCTTTCTGGCTCTCATCTCTATTGTCTCTGGGTATTATTACAATGTCGTTTATTTATTTTTTTAGAATACATAGATATGTGAGGCTATTTTGTGTTTCTTTCTCTCTCTGACTTATTTCACTCAGCATAATAGTTTCCATGCCCATCCATGTATAGGAAAATTTCATGATGTCATTTCTCCTGAAGGCTTCATAGTATTCCATTGTGCATATGTACCTCAGCTACTTCTCAGTTTCTTTAGCCATTTATCTGTTGAAGTATATAGTGGTTGTTTCAGATTTTGGCTATGTAATAGCACTGCAATGAATATAGTTGTGCAGAAGGCATTTTTGTATTGTGTATTATTTGTATTCCTAGGGTATATCTCTAGGAGTGGTTTAGCTAGATCATAAGGGAGATCATTTTCCAGTTTTTGAGGAATCTTCATATTGTTTTCCATTAGGGCTGGACTAGATGACATCCCCACCAGCAGTGAATGAGAGTTCTTTAGCCCCATATCACCACCAGCACAGATTTTTCTTGTTCTTTATGATGTGTGCCAGTCTCTATGGTGTGAGATGGTACCTCGCTGTTTTGATTTGCATCTCCCTGATGATAGTGATGTGGAGCATTTTTTCATTTGCCTTTTTTATTTCTTTTTTGAGAAAGTTTCTGTGAACTTCTTCTCCCTAATTTTATGGTATTAGATGTTGTTTATTGATTTTTGTTTTTCTTGTGAAAGTCTGTCAGTACCTTGTATATCTTATATATTAGCCCCTTCTCTGATGGGTATTGGGTAAATAGTTTCTCCCATTTTATAGGTGTCTTTTGTATCCTAGGCACTATTTTCTTTCAGGTGCAGAAGCTTCTCAGCTTAATATACTTCCATCTGCTTATCTCTGCTTCCACTTGTTTGGAGAGAGCTGTTTCCTCCTTGATGATACTTTTCATCTCAATGTTATGGAGATTACCTACATGTTGTTCTATATACCTTATGGTTTTGAGTCTGATATAAAGGTCTTTAATCTATTTGGGTTTGACCTTTGTGTATGGTGTTAGATGGAGGTCTGAGTTCGCGTTTTTGCATGTAGATGACCAATCTTCCCAACACAACTTGTTGAAGAAACTTTCCTTGCACCATTTTGTATTTCTTGTTTCTTTATAAAAAAATAATTAATTGTATGTCTGGGGAACATTCTCTGAATATTCAAGTCTATTCCATTGATCTGAGTGTCTGTCTTTATTCTAATAGCATGCTGTTTTAATGACTATTACTTTGTAATACAATTTAAAGTTGGGGAAAGTGATGCCTCCCATATTTCTTTTTCTAAGGGTTGCTCTAACTATTTGTGGGTGTTTATTGTTCCACATTAAATTTAGGAGTGTTTGATTCACTTTTTTGAAGAATGCCATGGTTATTCTTAGTAGGATTGCATTGAATCTGTACAATGCTTTGGGGAATATTGCCATTTTAATTATGTTAATTTTCCCAATTCATGAGTAGGGTATGTGTATCCATTTCCTTGTGTCATCTTTTATTTCTTGAAGCAGAGTTTTATAGTTTTCTTTGTATAAGTCATTAGTTTATTTAGTTACATTGACTCCAAGGTATCTAAATATAGTATCATGTCATCTGCAAACAGTAAGAGCTTGACTTATTCCGTTCCGATCTGGATGCCCTTGCTATGGCAAGAACTTCCAGTGCTATGTTGAATAGGAGTGATGAGAAGACAGCCTTGTTTTGTACCAGATTTTAGAAGAAAAGCTTTTAGTTTTTTCTCCATTGAGAATAATATTTGCCGTTGGCTTGTGGTAGATGGCCTTTACTATATTGAGAAAAGTTCCTTCCATTCCCATCTTGCATGATGAGTTTTTATCAAAAATGGGCATTGGATCTTATCGAATGCTTTCTCTACATCTATTGATATATTATGTGGGGGGTTTTGTTGTTGTTGTTGATATGGCATTTTATGTTGGTTGACTTGCATTTGTCAAAACATCCTTGCTCTCTTGGAATGAAATCTATTTAGGTATGGTGTATGTCCTTCTTGATGAGGCATTGAATCCTATTTGTCAGGATTTTGTTGAGGACCTTTGCATCTGTATGCATCAAGGATATTGGTCTGGAGTTTTCTTTTTTTGCAGCATCTCTGCCTGGTTTTGTTATCAGGGTGATATTGGCTTCATAAAAATTATTTGGAATTATTTCTGTTTCTTCAATTCATGAAAGAGCCTGAAAAGGATTAGTAATAGTTCCTCTTGAAAGGTTTGAAAGAATTTGTTAGTGAATCCATCTGGGCCTGGGCTTTATTTTTGGGAAGACTTGATTACCATTTTAATTTCCTCAGTAGAAAATTAAGTAGCATATATGTTTAGATATGCTAGATAGCATATATGTTTAGATATGGTTAGATATGCTAATTAATCTTAATTGTGAAAGGTTATAAGCATCCAAGAATTTATCCATTTCTTCCAGGTTCTCATGTTTCAAAGCATAGTGTTTCTCAAAGTAGTCTCTGATTACCCTTTGAATCTCTGAAGTTTCTGTAGTGATCTCCCCATTTTCATTTTGAATCCAATTTATTAACATTCTCTCTCTCCTTTTCTTTGTGAGTTTTGCTAGTGGTTTATAAATCTTGTTTATTTATTCAAAGAACCAACTTTTGCTTTCATTGATCTTTTGGACTGTTTTTTTGAATTTCCACTTCATTGATTTCTGCTCTAAGCTTTGTTCTTTCCTTTTACCTACCTATTTTGGGTTAATTTTGTTGATCGTTTTCTAATTTTATAAGCTGTGCACTAAGCTATTTACGTGGGCCTCTTCTTCCTTCCTGTTATGTGCTTGCAAAAACTATAAATTTTCCTCTTAGTACCGCTTTTGCTGTGTCCCATAAATTTCTTACTCCTTTACTAAATGTTAGTTCAGTTAGAACAGAAAAGGAACTATTATGATTATGATAGCTAGAAATGATCACCCTAGACAAAACTAACTGCTGAAGAGATAAAGTTATATGCATAATACCCATGTTTCAAATCACAGTTTCTAAAATTAAAATTAAAGGAGAGAGAGAGAGAAAAAGAGAGAAGAAAAACGTCTGATAGAGAGACAGAAAGAAATTAACGGAAGAAATTAACGGGAGGCCAGTCGGGAAACTGGGGACATTGGTGCAGGAAACGTGCATTGGTGAAGGGTTTTGTGCATTGTACAATAGAAACACAATCATGAACAACTTTGTAACTTTGTCAAAGGAAACACAACTGTATTATAAACATTGTAAAACTATGTTTAAATAAAGTAATTTTATAATATCTTAACAAACCAAAAATTATTTAAAATTGTTTAATAAATAAAATGATTTTGTTAACCAGTCAACATGCATACAACCTAAAGCCTGAATAATCCTAAGTATATTAATTATTAACTCTTCCTGTTTCCATCTTTATTCCATATCAAATTAATAGTTTTAATAAATTATCCATTTAAAAAGAAACTATATTTCTATATATCAATCACAATTATTTATAATATAATCAATTATTTAAAAAATCATTGGTTGGGCCTGGGAGATAGCATGGAGGTAAGGCGTTTGCCTTTCATGCAAAAGGTCATCGGTTCGAATCCCAGTGCCCTATATGGTCCCCCGTGCCTGCCAGGAGCAATTTCTGAGCATGGAGCCAGGAGTAACCCCTGAGCACTGCCGGGTGTGACCCAAAAACCAAAAAAAAAAAAAATCATTGGTTGTACTTACTTAAAACTCATTTTACAGTCATCCTCTAATCAAGCACAACTTGTAGTTGATGCTTCCTTTGCTTATATTTGTAGAATTTGTTGACTAAAAGAGTACAACTTTGCTCTGTTTCATTTTATTTGTTTATTTGTTCTCCCCTCCCCTCCCCTCCCCCGTGTGAAACTAAAGCCACGATATTGTCAGTATTGTCTCTCTATATGCACAGCATCAGGAATTAGACTAGAATCTCATGTTTGCCCTAGGTGCTTCCAATGTCATTGAGCTTTCCCCTGGGTGCTTTCTCCCTGGGAATCCTTAACATAGAGCATTTAGGATTGCTTCAGTGCTCAAGGGTAGTTTAAGATTACAGTCTTGTGTTGTTGTCTTTTTTTTATCACTCAGGTACCATTTGAACCTCATTACAGAGAACTATATAATGTAAAATGTAGGTCAGCATAATGAATGAATCACATGACAATTTACAGTTTTTTTTGTGTACTTGTTATGTTATTTATATTTGCTATCCACTAAGAGCACAGAAGTCCAAAGAAACATTAACAGTGAAATAAGGAAACATACACAGGATTTTCTAACTTGTCTATAGAGAAAAACACTGTTAAAGGAGAATGGTTATATCTGATCTTTATAAAAACATTTGTTTTATGATCATCTAACTTGTCTTTAATAATGTGCTATTTATATTTTACATAATATGAGATGTGTTGACCTGAAAATGACTGAGTTTATAAAGATAAAAGTTATACCAATATTTTTACTCTATGAGTTCTCTGCCCTCATGACATTTGTGTCCTAAAACATCAAGATTCTGCACCTAAAATGCTAATAAAGTAAAAGACATGATTTATGAACTAATATAATGTATTCAATATATGTCACTTTCACAGGAGGATTCAAAGGACACATAAAGGGTACTGATGTAGGCATGACTAATCACTGTTAGCTGGACCCTTGGCCAAATGAACCATAATTCCCATATTTAAACAAGAGGAAACTTTAGATCACCAGATTATATCACACCTATGCTCAGAAACCTGTTTCAGGTTAAATTTGTGTCCTGGACACTTGCAAACTCAGAAACCCATTAAGAAGATAACATCACTTTATGGTATTTTATATCAATCTGAAATGGAATTTTCAATTCAACTACTGAAAGAATCTTTGATAAAATCTATTGAGTGAGATAATCAATGACAAATAGTTAACTTCTGAGGACCCTTTGATGCTTTTGGTAATCAATTATCTTTATAAATTATTCCAAAATTTGGAAGTTCAATCTAAGAGTTTCCAAAACAAGAACTGCAGTGGGTAATATAGTGGAGAAATTAATCATCCTCCAAAGAAGTCCATACAATAATCTTTGGAATCTCTGAATCTATTACTATACATGGCAAAGAGACTTTGCAGATGTGATTAAAATTAAGCACCTTGAGAACTGAGAATATGATTCAAAGGGTGGAGTCAATGCCTGGCATGTAAAGGCATTTGAATTCCCTGGATTTAATTCCCAGCACCACATGCCCCCCTGAGCTATTGGTCCAGAAAAAAATATCTGAGTCTGGGTCACACCCAAGCACAGATTCAGAGACTTCCCTTGCCTCTCCAAATTAAGGACACTGGAACTAAGAGAATGTCATGTTTTGTCTAAGTAAGGTCAATCTTAATTCTTAACAATAAATAATCATTTGCTACTTTGATACAGAGGAAGAAATATGGTAACAGAGGCAAGGTCAAGAAGATTCTATTTGCAGACTAAAGAGAGAGGAAGGGAGCTCTGAGCTTAGGAATTGGACAACCTTTAGAAGCAGTAAAGAGTGTCAAGGAAAGCAAAGCAGCTCACCTGCAAAATTGATGCTAGTCCTTATGGAAACTGTAAACATCTGACCTACAGAAATGTGAGCTAACAAATTCATGTTGTTTTAAGTCACTAACTTTGTGGTGATTTTTAATGGCTCCTATACAAATGAATAAAGCTTGCATGACTATTTTTCTTCAATGAGGAATGAGGACTCAAAAATACAGATTTATCTCACAGGATTAACTCTAAGATATATTTTGCCAAAGATAGATGTCTATATTGTTCTTTTAAAAGTTTTCTATATATTATATAAAGTAACTATAATCTCCATCTATTTATTAGGAAGGCTATTATATAATTTTACCTAAAATTAATCTATAGAAATATAATTCAAAAATTAGTCACATAAAATACTTGATTATTTTGTTTATTCATGTAGTTTTACAACCATAAAAAATTTATTTTAGAACATTTTTGGTTTCTTAAAAATTAAACATACTTGGTAGAAGTTAGCTCAGCTCTAAACAGTTACCAATTTTATCACTCTTCCAGCTCCAGTTAGTATTTGACCAATTTTATCAGAAGAATATCTGTTTATAACATATTTAGTACTATCATCAACTTCTGAGCATAAAATAAGATTCACACAAGAGGAGTAATAGCATAGTGGTAGGACGTTTGCCTTGCAAGCAGTCAATCTAGGAAGGACCTGGTTTGATCCCCAGCATCCCATATGGTCTCCTTTGCCAGGAGTAATTTCTGAGCTCATAGCCAGGAGTAATTCCTGAGTGTCATATGATGTGGACCAAAAACCAAAAGAAAAAAAAAGAAAACAAAAACAAAAAAATTGACACTACAATTATAGTTATCATCAACATACATTTCTCCCTTTGATTTTTTAATAATATCTTTTATTTAAACACCATGATTATGAACATGATTGTAGTTGGGTTTCAGTCATAAAAAAGGAACACTCCCCCTTAACCAGTGCAACATTCCATGACTAATGCCCCATCTCCTCCCTCCCCCAATCCTTCGCCTGTATTCAAGACTGGATTTATACATCCCTCATTCACTAACATTGTTATGATAGATTTTAGCATAGCTATTTCTCTAATTGCCCTCACCATTCTTTGTGGTGGGCTTCATGTCTTGAACTGGTTTTTCCAGCCCTCATCTCAGGGAATTATTTCAATGTCTTTATTTTTTTAAAACCATAGATGAGGAGACTATTTTTTCTCTCTCACTCTCTTTCTCTCTCTCTTTCTTTCCCTCCCTCTGACTTATTTCACTCAGCATAATTGATTCCATATAGATCCATGTATCGGAAAAATTCATGACTTCAATTCTCCTAATGGCTGCATAATATTCCATTTTGTTTATGCATCACAGTTTCTTTAGCCATTCATCTGTTGCTAGGTATCTTAGAGTCTGGCTATCATAAACAGTGCTGCAATAAATATAGGTATGAGAAATGGATTTTTGTATTGCATTTTTGAGTTTCCTAGGATATACAACTAGTAGTAATATAGCTGGATCAAATGGAAGCTCAATTTCCAGGTTTTTGAGGAATCTCCATATTGTTTTCCATAAGGGCTGGACTAGATGGCATTCCCATCAGTAGTGAATGAGAGTTCCTTTCTCCCCACTTCCTCACCAGCACTGATTGTTCTTATTCTTTGTGATATGCCCCAGTCTCTGTGGTGTGAGATGGTAACACATCATTGTTTTGAATGCATCTTTTTCTGAATTTTGAATTCAAAATTTGAATTGCATCTTTCTGATAACTAGTGATGTGGAAACCCTCACATCAGTGGAATAGACTAGAGTATTCAGAGAATGCTATCTAGATATACAATTGATTAATCTTTAATAAAGGGGCAATGAATGCAAAATGGAGCAAGGAAAGCCTCTTCAGCAAGTAGTGTTGGGACAACTGGTCAGTCACTTGCAAAAATAACAAACTCAGATCTCTATCTGCACAGAGGTCAAATGCAAATGGATTAAAGACCTTAATATAAGAACTGAAACCATCAGGTATATAGAACAACATGTAGGTAAAACACTCTGTGACGTTGAAACTAAAGGCATCTTTAAGGAAGAAACAGCACTCTCTAAGCAAGTCAAAGCAGAAATACATAATTGGGACTATATTAAGCTGAGAAACTTCTACAACTCAAAGGAAATAATGCCTAGAATACAAAAACTACACACAGAATGTGAGAAGCTATTCACCCAATACCCGATAGATAAGGGGTTAATAGTCAAGATATACAAGGTACTGACAGAACTGAACAAGAAAAGCAATCTAACCCCATCAAAAAATGGGGAGAAGAAATGAACACTTTCTCAAAGAAGAAATACAAATGGCCAAAATGCTCCATTTGGGGGCCGGGTGGTAGCGCTGGAGGTAAGGTGCCTGCCTTGCCTGCGTTAACCTAGGACGGACCACGGTTCCATCCCCCGGTGCCCCATATGGTCTCCAGGGCCTGACAGGAGCGACTTCTGAGTGAATAGCCAGGAGTAACCCCTGAGCGTCACCGGGTGTGGTCCAAAAACCAAAAAAAAAAAAAAAAGAAAGAAAAATGCTCCATTTGTCCCTTATAGGACATTTTCCCACCTCTCTTACTTCCTCTTTTTTGACAATCATTATTTTTGACAATCATTTATTTTACAATCTGAAAGGTATTTTTGTTTTATTTAGATCTCATATTTTGAAACTTATTTCCCCATATGAGTAAAATATAGTGTGTTTTTCTCTGTCAGGCATTTCACTAAGCATAATACTCTCATGTTCTAGTCATATTATTTAAAGTAAGATTTCTATTTTCTGTAGTTGAGAAACATGTCATACATATTTACCATGTCTCTTGTTTCTGCACACATCTATAGATGCACTTTGTTTCTAATGTTTAGTTATTGTGAATAATGCTGTTAGGGAATGTGGAATAGATATATTTCTTTTAATTAATACTTTTGTCTTCTTTCTTCTTCTCTTTTTAATTTTTATTGTGACCAAAATGAATTACAAATCTTACACAGTGATGTCTTCTTTTTTAATAACTTATCTTTTTACTTTAAAAGCATGTATTATATAGTTGACAAGGATGGTCATAATACATTTGTTTCCAGTTAAGTGGGAGCAAATATTAAAAAGAAAAGAAAGAAAGAGGAATAAGACAGAAAAAAATGTAATACAGCAACAAGCAAATTTGTGAGTTTTTATATTTCTAATGAGGTCTTTAAATTATTGTCAGAAGGTTTAATGAGTTCTTATTTCTAGTTGATCATTTTGTTATCTTATTTCCTAACATTATTAGGTGGCTTCAGATATACATCTGTGTCTAAATTGGTGTGTTACTACAGGGATGAAAGTATTAAACAAAAATGGAGTTGTCTAGGAATTCCAAACACTCTTGCTGATACTGTGTCTTTTGTGGGATGTGTTTTTAGCTGCCAGGACTTTAGGAAAAGGGAGCAGAAAGGGAGCCCACATGGGCCGGAGAGCTAGCATAAAGGTAGGGCATTTGCCTTGAATGCAAAAAGACGGTGGTTCGAAGTCCTCCATCCCATATGGTCCCCTGAGCCTGCCAGGAGCGATTTCTGAGCATAGAGGCAGGACAGTGTAAGTCTATGGAGCTAGCTGCATGCAGATATGGTGACTCATTTTTGTATTATTTTATTTAAATTAAAGTATTTAAGGGGCCATTCATAAAACTGTAATTTTTGCACTATTCTTATCTATTTATTCCCAAAAATAAAAAAGATAAGCATCTTTTCATTTGCCTTTTGATTGACTGTATGGCAACTGTATGTCTTCTTTGAAGAACTGTTTCTTGTGCTCATCTGCATAAATTTTTTGTTAGTTTTGGTGCCACAACTAGTGGTCTTTAGGGGCTACTATTCAATTTCAGGCTACTTTCAATTGATGCTGGCTTGGGAGCTCATGGTACAACTGTGTAATTTGAACCCTGAAGTGCTGGGGATCTAAACTAGGTTTCCTGTATGCAGAAATGGATTCTAAATAGTTGTTTTGTCTCTCTCTCTCTTACCCTCTAAGCAATCATCTTATATTTTTCTTGTTAAGTTTTATGAATACCTTATATATTCTGGATATTAACCCTTATTATACATTGAGGGCATATATATTCTCCAATTCCGTATGACGTATTTTGATAAAAGTGAAATCTTTTTGATCATAGTATTTGTTGCTATTTATAAATATATAATTTTATGTAGTTTCATTTATTTTTGTTTTGTTTTTCTAGTAGTTAGTATCTAAAGACTTCATTAAGGATTATGTCAAGGATCATATCATTTGTTTTATTATGTGTATTTACTAATTCAAGCTTTTAAATATTTGTCTTAAATACATTTTGAATTAATTTTTGTTTGTAATATGAGATAATGATCATTTTAATCTTTTGTATGTGACTATTTAGTTTTCCCAACAGCATTTATTGAAGATAATTATTTTGCTGTATTATAGGTTTAGATTCCTTTGTCATAAATTAATAATTGTAACATATATGTATTAATGGGCTCATATCTGAGTTCTCAATTCTGTATCATTGATCTCTAGTCTTTATTCTTTATTTTTGAAGGTAAACTTTATTTATTTTTTATTTTTTTTATTTTAACACCTTAATTACATACATAATTGTGTTTGGGTTTCAGTCATGTAAAGAACACCACCCATCACCAGTGCAACATTGCCATCACCATTGTCCCAAATCTCCCTCCTCCCACCGAACCCCCGCCTGTACTCTGGATAGGCTCTCCATTTCCCTCATATATTCTTATTATTAGGACAGTTCAAAATATAGTTATTTCTCTAACTAAACTCATCACTATTTGTGGTGAGCTTCATGGGGTGAGCTGGAACTTGCAGCTCTTTTCTCTTTTGTGTCTGAAAATTATTGTTATTTCAAGAATGTCTTTCATTTTTCTTAAAACCCATAGATGAGTGATACCATTCTGTGTTTTTCTCTCTCTCTCTGACTTATTTCACTCAGCATGAGAGATTCCATGTGCATCCATGTGTAGGAAAATTTCAT
>PVKC010022370.1:0-17738 GCA_004027635.1 Crocidura indochinensis
AGAGGAGGGGAGTAGAGAGGTGAGGGGGAAGGGAGGGGGGAAAGGGGGGATGGGAGAAGAGAAGGGAAGCGGGAGAGTAAAAAGCCTTTTCCCTAATTCAAAATGCTATACAGAATTTATTTTTTAATAATGGAGTTACAAAGCATAGAAAAATTACTTTTTACTATGCTTAAAGTGAGGCTTTATTCTTAAATCAAGTAACCAATGGGGCCGGGCGGTGGCGCTGAAGGTAAGGTACCTGCCTTACCGAGCTAGCCTTGGACGGACCGCGGTTCGATACCCCGTGCCCCATGCCCCATGTGGTCCCCCAGGCCAGGGGCGACTTCTGAGCGCATAGCCAGGAGTAACCCCTGAGCGTCACTGGGTGTGACCCAAAAACCAAATCAAGAAACCAATGACTTAGTAAAACGTTTTAGTTTTAAAAATATTATTAAGCTTTAAAAGATTCTACACTTCAGAAAAGAAGAAAAATCATCAAGAAAAATCTTGAATGTACATCATTGTAAAACACAATTGGAGAAAGAGAGGTTATGTAAGAGTAAGAAAGCCCTTACCCTGCACACAGCCTAGCCTGGTTCAATCCCTGGCACCACTTAAGGTTCCATGAGCACTGCCATAAATTATCCTTGAGCATAGAGCCAAGAATAAGCAGATTGTAGCACAAGCCCTTCCCCCACTCAAAAATATGTATAAATCTAAAAATTATCTGAAACACTGCTTTCATTTTCTTTTCATATTTGGGGGGCTGGGGGCAATAGTTGGGTAATATATAGGGTTTACTTCTGGTGGTTAGAGAATCATGCGATGCTGGAGATCAAACTCAAACCTTTCACATATAAAGAATTCAGCCTTTTGAGCCCTCTCTTCCTCTGAACCATAAGTTTTAGTTTTTATACTTCTAATTATGTAAATCAAGTGGTAGTTAATGTACCATTATCTAAAGTCACATTATAGGCTTCTGAAAGAATTTTTCACTCTATTGTCAATAAATCAGGATTCTTCAATTTTCTTTAAGTAATAACTAAACACAGTAGAATAATAACTTGAAAAATCGAAATTACTAGAGTTTTTTTCTAAGTTTATTCTCTAAACACTATATTTCTCAGTCTTTTTTGCAGCTCCTTGAGGAGCTAAGTTTGGGCCAATGGAATGTGAGGAGACATAGGGAATTTTTGCCTCACTTGCTTAAACGGAAATTCTTTCTCTGGACTCCCTTCCTCCTTCTCAGAGACTAGACGGTGAATGTGAAAGTATTGTAGTTTTGAACACATACTGGGAACAAGCTCCTAAGATATGGTGTAACAATATGAAAGAAGGAATCTGGGTCCCTGAAAGCTTTACCAATATAAATGTGTGACCATTTATTCTGTGGAGAATAAACTTCTACATCATCAGAACCCCTAGAGTTGGGGGTCTTGGTTATATCAGCTTAAGTTTTATCCTAACAAACAGAGCAACAATAGTTTTAGCTCTTGGTTTTATTTCTCATACATTTTTCTGATATGGACCCTCTTTAACTAAAAAAATTGTAAACTTCCTTATCGGTTTTCCTTAGCTATACAAACTATTGATTATTGGTGTTAAAAACATGTTATGTTTTTTATTTAACCTAGTTTATGTCATTAGAGTTACATAATTTTCTGGTACCATTTATAATAGTGACAAAAAATCTTGAGCTCATTTAAAAGTAATATTCATGAATTCACTGACTAGGCATTAAGTAGGTCCCACATTTATAAGAGTGCTGCTCACAACAGTGAGAATAAGAAGTGCAAGAAGAGAGATCAGACATTGGCCCTATGCTTTAGGATATAATGAGGAAGTCTAACTCAGAATCTAATAAAGAAGTCAATCATAGGCTTAACAAAAACAGTTAAAAGTGACTTTAGTTGTGGTAAATATAAATCACCTAAAATATTTTAAATGGCCATTTTATCCTGATGATCAATAAGGGAGGAGGAGGTAAGGCAAAAGAATCTCCTGAGAGTACAAGCCACTGACTTTGATCTATCCCTTGGACAACTGCAGCAGCCTCCTATCTTCCTGCTTCCATTCTAACTACTCCCAGCAGCCCATAAAAAAGTCAGGACAATCTTTTAAAAATATAAATTATATCATAAAATGGTCTCCTGGCTTCCATTCAAATATAATTAAAATGAAATGCATGCATTAACAGTCTACAAGGACCCACGTAATACATTCTTCTCATCTCTGCTACCACTCCCAGAAACACCAGCATCTTTCCCACCACAAGCAACTTTGCATTTTCTATCCCTTCTGCCTGAAATATTTGTTTCCCAAATATTACCAGGTTCAACATTTATATGTCAGTTAAATTTGATCTTCAGAGAGGTTTTCCCTGATTCCCATGCCTAGAACATCATCTTCCCCACCCATGTCTGGGTCTCCTTTATTCCAACGTCATGTTTTATTTTCTTCATGTGTTGCAGTATTTAGAGCTACCTGAATTCATTTCATGGTGGTTTTATTTTCTACTTACTTATGTAAGAAATTTTTAAAACTCTAGTAGGACAAGAATTTTATGTTTTACTCAGAGTTTCATTCACTGTACCTAGAACAAAGCCTAGCTTATTTATATGTGTTCAATAAAGGTGACATTTAAGCTAGACTGCTGGGGGGGGGGGCAAGAAAAGGTTGAGCATGGCAAGAGGAAGAAACAAAGATTAAGAAAAGGAAATAAAATGTATTTTATTTTACCCAGAATTTCAATTTTATCAGATTTGGAGAATAATACTATAGTTGACAGATATCTTGAAGACTTTAATATAGTTCTTTTTTGTTGACCTAACACACCCATACTGCCTTTTCTTGAATACATCCTTGACATACAAATTATTTTCTCATGAACTACTTGAAGCCACTTCAACTAATCAAAATATTTTTAATAAAAGCATTTTCTCATCTATATCCAAAACCTGTCTTCCTGTTATTTACACACATTGTCTCAGTTCTGACACCAAAGGTCCACATGAAAATAGGAAGTTTAATTCCTATTTCACGTGATAGGCTTTCAAATATTTGAAGACAGCTATATTCTTATAATGTAATAAAATCAAATTGGTAATATTTATTGCAAGTGCCTGCCAGACTCTGGGCTACATACTTTATGTAAATCACTTATTTAATCCTTATAAGAAATCTATGATAAAATTTCTGATTGTGCCTATTTTACAAATGATAAAATTGAAACCCTGTTCAGGCAACTTGCTTATATTCATTAAGCTGGAAAGTGATAAAGCCTGAATCAGACAGTTCAACTTGAGAGTCTACGTTTTAAACTGCAAACTTCACTTTCTGAATCCTGTTCTTTTTCCTATTTGCGCTGGGTCACCACAAACAAATCACTAAGATCACAATACTAACAGAGAAAACTTGACCAATTATCTCCTACATCCTGACAAAAACAATAGCAAGTTCCAAGCATTTTCAAAAGTTGAGACATAGCATAATAAGCAGTAGAAAGACGAACATTTCCTTCAAGCATAATCCTATCTTTTCACTTTTTGGATCTATTAGTAAACCTCTTGAATTAGTGAAACTATTTGAAATATTTCCACTCTCCTAATATACTTAATATTTCAATTACATGGATTTCTCCTAGAATACTTTTTTCACTTAGAAATTGGTGCAGAGATTGATATCTTCAAAAAGCCAATTGTGCCAGAACTATTTTTCCCCTCCCAGTCCCATTCTCACTCTCACCTCAGTTATATGACCCAGGAAAGTGTTGTGAATAGATTGTATCACCAGTTTTCTTTTCCTTGTCTTTAGTGAATTCATACAAAAATGACAGCACTTGTAAATTAGGAAGTGAGTAGGCCTAGGGTATTATTCCCCTCCGCCCCATCCTCTAGCCCATTTTCATATCAAGTCATATCTTTGAGCACAGTGCTAATAGATGTGACTATTATAAATAATAAACAGTTGTAGCCCAAATCTTCTGTCAAAAGGTCTGCTTTAAGCTATATATCTAGTTTATAATAATTCTGTATCTGGGTCTTTATGTGTCTAAAGATTATAGTGGCTACCCATAGTTGCCTAACAGCTACTTCACCATCCCATGTTGGTTTCCCTAAACCCTTCATGCTTTTTTAAATGACCTATTCATTAAATTCTCCAATCTTTATCTATTGCTTTTTATCACCTAATTTCTGCCAAATTATCTCTGACATGGCAACAATCGTTTGCTAAGCCTTCTTTTTATCTTGGCCATATCTCTTTTCCCTGATGATAGACACCACATAGCAAAATACATTATGTCCATTTTGGAATCCCCAGTCAGGTTTCAAAAGAAAAGAATTAAAGAGATAACATTAAAAAATAAAAAGACAATAGTTTACGAAATAAGAAAATGACATCAAACTCAAGTTCTAGTTTCTGTAAAGGTTCAAAAACAAGTAAATCTAATTTGTTAGGAAAAGGTCAGAACAGCAGACATCTCCAAATGTGGCTTATCAATTGAAAGAGAAAAATAAGTGAGTTACCTAGTTGCTAGAAAGGTTTCTAATTTTTATTTGTTTGTTTCTTTTTATTTTTGAGCCGCACCTGGTGACGCAGACGGATTACTCCTGGCTATGTGCTCAGAAATCGCCCCTAGCTTTGGGGGACCATATGGGATGCCAGGGATTGGACCGAAGTCCTTCCTAAATCAGCAGCATGCAAGGCAAATGCCCTACCACTATGCCACCACTCCAGCCCCGATAGGTTTCTAATTTTTTATGAGTGAAAATTATATTCATGTATACAGACATAAAAATGAGCCTTGGGCTAAGCTGTATACTTAGTTCATGTTACAGTATCAATACCTCACTAAGAAAAGGAAAGAAAAAGTCTATATTTGGCTGCTCTTGTTAAACAAATATGTCTAATAGTTCACTTATCCAGAAGTTCTGGTCAAAATAAAATGAAAGTGTCTCTACATAGTGAAAATAGATGTTACAAAGTCCATACTCTTTATATATAAGGAAGACTGTCATGCCTTTTCATCCTTATTTTTATGGTTAATTCCAATTGGGTTGGTTAACTAGCTTCCTGAACCATTGCTGATAATCACTAACAAACTGGGAAAGGGGAAGTCTGTCAAACGTTGATAACAGTAAGAAATAACAGCTAACAGCAAGAAGAAAACAAAATACTTATTGGAGATCGAGTAAGTATCCTAGACACAAAGATATCTATGAGCACTTAGTGTATAGCATAGAGTTTATAAGCAACTTTAGGCATCACCGTATCAAGGCATAGTAAGACAGTGAAAAATGTTGAAAACCTTTATCTGGAAAACATACATGAATATTTTATCACTATTCAGTAAGCAAAAAAACAGATTAAAAATGAAAAAAAAATACTCATAAAAATGCATTTACAGGGGCCAGAGATACAGCATGGAGGCAAAGCAGGAGCGATTTTCTGAGCGTAGAGCCAGGAATAACCCCTGAGCACTTCTGAGTGTGGCCCCCAAAATGCATTTACAATAAAAAGGTATTTCTTGAATGAATGTAAATTTCAGTGACCTGGAGCTAGTTCAATTGGTGGTTGAGCATATGCTTGGCAGGTAAGAGGCTAAAGTTTGATCCAGAACCACGTGGTATCTGAACACAAACATGTGTGAACCCTAAGAACCATCACATGTGACTCAAATACCAAATTAAAATTAAAAAAATATTTACCTGACAAAGGTTACTAAATTTAAAGTGATCACACATTAGTTTGCTAGAAAGCTATAATTAAAATCTTACTACCATCTTCTTCCTTCTTAAACAACAAAGGTTAAATTTTTTTCATTCATCAGTGGAAAAGAGACAAAATGAAAAAAGAGGCAGAAATAAACAATGATGAATGCTTGGCCTTGAATAATAAAACTATTATCAACACTGTGCATAGTAATTAAGACTGGACTAGATCAGAGGGAGAGAGATAGACACAGTATAGTCTCACTTATCTATATATAGATAATAGATATATAGATTTTTAAGAAAAATAAAAGGCATCATTTTAATAATGCCCAGAGAGCTGGAAGGACTGTCTCATGATATGAAGCTCACCACGAAGAATAGTGAGTGCAGTTAGAGAAATAATTATGCTAACAACTATCATGACAGTGGTAATGAGAGAAAAGTAAAATGCCTGTCTCGAATACAGGCAGGGAGTGAGGGAGGAGGGAGATGAGGGGCATTGGTGATGGGAATGTTGCACTGGTGAAGCGGGTGTTATTTTTATGACTCAAACGCAACTACAAATATGTTTGGAATCATAGTGCTTAAATAAAGCTATTATTTTAAAAAAGAAACTGGACTAGAAATGATACAGGGACAGCTATAGAGGGTTTGGGCACTTTGGTGGTGATGGTGATTGTATGCAGTAGTAACTTTGTACGTAAATACCTTAAGTTTTAGCATTATTGTAAGCACGTTACCTACAGAAAACTTTAAAAATTAGTTTTTAAAATAATTGTTTTATAAATGTAGCATTTTCCCTAGAATTTTTAAAAGGCAACCTGAACACAAAGGTTCTATCAACACTTATTGATAACCAAAAAAAGAACTTTTCCTCTTTGCAATTATTGCAATGGCCAGAGACCATGAAATGTGCTTGCATTTTGGTTGAAGTACTCACCAGGGGCTGCACACTTTAGCTATTATTTCTTGCGCTTGTGCTCCTCAGAGCCACACTCTATTAACTGTGGTGCTCTCTCATGCAGTCTGGTTTTAGTGTTTGCCAGGGGTCTCAGTAGTGCTCATACAACTGCTTACTAGTTTTATGCATCTTTCAGCTACAGTGCACACACATCCTGGTGGTGTTCTGGAGATTGGGCACTCTGTTATGATGCCAGGGGTCCCTAACACCATACCAGGTGGGCAGCACAAGAGATAAAATTCAGTCTGTAAAGTAGGTGTTTTTGCTAATGAGCCATTTATTTCCTGGCTGGGTTTTCCTAGAAATTTTCAACTAAATGTGAAGCTTTTTTTTTGGGGGGGGGTGGGTAAGTGATATCTAAAAGGCACTATTAGGATTGCTTGTAACACTACTGTTGCACCATGATGTTAATTCAAATCATTCCAACTCTTTGATTTTGGGATCTCACTTAATAGAACCTAAGGGTTTTCCTTGGTGCTCAGGAGACCACACAGTGTCAGGGATTGATCCTGGGATTGCTACATTGCAAAACAAATACTCACATCATTCCAGACCTGTCTTCTTTTTTGTGAAAGAGATAACACCTATCCATGATATTGTCTCTATATTCCCAACTTCAATATTCTTCAAAGCTTTACCTATAAATACAAGCTTTCAAGTAAACTAAGTTTCCTCTATCAAAGATTATTGGTGGTTCTGTGACTTCAAGAACTAATCCCCTCAGGTTTCCTTCCTATGGTATTTCAGTTATGGAATTATAAATATCACATGGCAACTACAAATAAAGCCATTTTGTGAGAAATTGATATGTAATATGGTAGATCCAGTCAATAAATGATTTGGTACACACCAAGCAGCAAAGAAACAAAAATGAATAGGATATCCTTTTTGCATTTGAAGATCATAAAATATAGTAGAGGTACAAAGACCTATTGACATAGAGATTAAATGTTAAATTAAACAACATGTGCACACCAAGAATGGACTAAATTTTGTGAAGAAAATACATATGGAAAATTCCCACAGAATTCAGCTTCAGTTTTTAAGTTGAATACATTCACACAGAATCACTTAGTCATAAAAGCAAAGATATATAATGGAAAAAATGTGGGGGGGGGCACAAATGGCATTTTATCTTTCAAGTTGAGAGGCAATGGCTTTTTCTCAGCTTCCAAGTGGAGGAATTTCCCCCTGAATATTTCTGACCTCTCATTATCCTCTCACTATCTTTCTCCTAGAGAGGAATAGTAACTCACAGGGTTGAGTACTTAAAACAGTACATAAGACCATATCTACCCAATGCTTTTTGCTTGTGGGAGCCTATCTAGTGCTCCTTCATGGTTCCTAAAGGCAATGTTGTAAAAATAAGCAAGCACCATATAGAACTAACTTTAAGACCTGGAAGTTCATCCCTTCAGCAAACATTATTAACATATTCTTCAAGGAGCAGTGAGGGATATGAAAAAGAATAATGTGAGACTAAATTACACTCAGTAGTTCAGCATAAAATACAAATGAACATCTTAGAGGTCAAAGCGATAGATAGCACAGTAGGTAGAGGGTTTGAGGGAGTCACTTTTACATGCCCTTTCTCTCTTGTCTGTTTCCTTATCTCTTGTCACTCTTATCATCCCTGGGGCGGGACTACATAGCTGTCAACACTTTGAAGAGCTAGTGAACTATGAAGCAATAAAGGGTAAGAACATTTGTTTGAAGCTCCTTGCACCTCTAACTCCAAAATGACAAACTGGAACAAAAACAATTCAGGGATAGTAACTGCTGGCTCCAAAAGTCAAAAAAATTTATTTACTGTTTAGCCAAAGGCTTTTAAGCTTTTTACCTATGAAATTTCAAAAGATAAGAAATACTAATTAATTAAATTAACTACTTATTCTTAAAAGCATTGTTGTTTATAAATATTATTTTTTATTGTCTTCCACCCAACAACTGCTGGAAGAAATTCACCCATTAGAATCCCTTAAAGTGGGCATTTCAAATTTAATGTGGATTACAAGAGGGACCAAAACAATTGAAATAAATTATTTGCAAGATCTAAATTTCAATTCACCTTACAATTAACTTCAAATTAATTTGACATAACGATCACAATTTTTTTTAACATTTTGGGCCCACACCCAGTGATGCTCAGAATTGCTCATGACTCCGTGCTCAAGAATTACTCCTTGAGGGCTGGAGCAATAACACAGCAGTAAGGCATTTGCCTTGCATGAGGCCAATACAGGACAGACCTCGGTTCAAATCCTAGCATCCTATATGTTCCCCCGAGTCTGCCAGGAGCGACTTCTGACCACAGAGCCAAGAGTCACCCCGAATGCCGCAGAATGCGACCCAAAAACCAAAAAAAAAAAAAAAAAATTACTCCCGGTGGCATTTGAGAGACCATGAGAGGTCAGGAATCAAACCTAGGTCAGCCATGTCAAGGCAAGTCATCTTACCCACTATACTATCACTCAGGTTCCCACAGTCAAGTAATTTGAGTCCAAATTTATACCTGGGGAAACAACTATAGAGAAGTTTAAATGTTTGCCTAATATTCTATAAATGATGTAGATGCTACTTATTTATTTATTCATTTATTTAGATTTTGGATTACATCCAGTGATGGTCAGGGCTTAGAACTGACTCTGGTCAGGGTAATTCTTAGTGATCGCCAGAGAGACATATGTGGTACCAGGGTCACATAGGATTTAAAGCAAATTCAATGAAGATTTCATTTTAGATTATGTAATCCAGCTTCATCCTGATTCATACTGCAAATTGGATTTTTTCTCTTTAAGTACCATGATTACAAACATGTTTGTAGTTGTGTATACATTGCAAATTATTAATGAAAATACCAAAAAGGGTAGCCTAGGAATGATCTCTTTTGCTTTTTCTTCCCTCATAGGACAATCAAATTATGAGAAATTACAATAATTGTAAATAAAACAGATATCTATTGTGAATTTATGAATGTTCTGTAAAATATATAAAATAGGAATGTTGACACACTCAGAGAATTTACATCCCATTTAGAGATAACAAGCTCATACATGTGAAGACATGCAATAGTTAATAAAACCAACCTCTATATTTTTTCTTCCAAACCAGGTGTTTGTTTAAAAGAAACAGTGTGAGTGGGGGCCCGGGAGATAGCATGGCGGTAAGGCGTTTGCCTTTCATGCAAAAGGTCATCAGTTCGAATCCCGGTGCCCCATATGATCCGCCGTGCCTGCCAGGAGCAATTTCTGAGCATGGAGCCAGGAGTAACCCCTGAGCACTGCCGGGTGTGACCCAAAAACCAAAAAAAAAAAAAAAAAAAGAAACAGTGTGAGTGAAGAACTGCACTAGATTTTTCAGACACCCAGTTTAAAAAAATATATATATATATATTTCTGTGAAAAATATATTTTTATACATTTTATCTTTAAATTCTGCTATAATCATACACTAATTTATTCAAGTTTTTCTACCAATAGAAGTATTATTGTCTTCTATTATAAATTCTTGTCCTCTCCTCACAAATGGAATATTGTTAATAAAATTTTATACATCATGTTTCTTAGTTTTTGCCTGTATTTCACTAGCATTCTTTTTAAATTTCAGTTCTTCCATTTACATAAAGTAAATGTGCTGTTGGTGATAAAAAACAGTTTTTGCTGAGAAATTTTTTTCTCATTCTAAAACATTATTTTTCTGAGTAATGATTTATTTCAAATCTGGCAAATATTTTTCTTCAGCACAAAAAGGATATTTTACTGCTTTATGGTTTCCATTATTATTAATAATTCACCTTTCACTACAACTAATATTCATTTTCATAATTTTCCTTTCTCTGATTTCTTTCACTATGTCTCTTTTTCTGGGCTTTAGACATTTGGAAACTAAGGTTACATTTATTTTTATTCTGCTTGGATTCACATATGAGTTATGTATTTTACATTAGTTCTATAAAGTTTTATTTTACAGTCATTAACATCCCCTCCAAATAGAAAGTGTTTTTCCATTTTATCTCTTTTTGGAACTTCAATTAAGTCCATGTTAAATCTTTTTTCCTTATTCTCCAAGTTTTTTTTAATTTCTTGTGCTTAGTTTCCATTTCTGTCCCTCTTTATAAAATAGATGGACAATTTACTTAGATCTACATCTCTTTCATAAATTTTATCAATCATTCTTTAATATGTAATATACATATAAGATTTTAAATTTGTGTCTATTCTCCTTAGAAATTCTAATTTTCTGGGGTTGGACAGATAGTACAGGGGTAAGGAAGCACTGGAATGATTCCTAACTACAGAGCCAGGAATAAGCCCTGAGAACAGCCAGTTGTGTGTAGCCCAAAAGCCAAAAAAAAAAAAAAAGTTCTATTTCTCATATATGTATGATAAATAGATATCACTATACAACTGAAATCCCACAAAAAAGTATAACACTTGAAGTTATATATGTCAGGGCCAGACAGCACTGAGTAAAGCTAGGGTATTTTCCTTACACACAGGCGACCCAAGTTCAATTCCCAGCAATCCATGTGGTCCCCAGAGCTGTCCAGAAGTAATTTCTGACACAGAACTAGAAGTAAACCCTGAGTGTGGTGTAGTCCAAAAACCAAAAAGAAATTTAAAAAGTAAAGAAGTAAGATATGTCAACTATGGACTTTAGGTGAATAGGATGCATTAATGTATCCTATTAGTTGATTAATGCATTAACCAATAATTATAATGTAATCTGGTGGAAGAACTTGATAATGGAATAAGTAGCATACATGGCAAAGCTCTGCCGTTTCCCTTACACTTTGCTGTAAATCTTAAACTATATCAAAAGCTAACATCTTAAGAATTTTTAAGAAAAATAAAAGACATTTGTACAACAATACTCAGAGACAAAGAGAGGAGGGCTGGAAGATCCAGCTCGGGACACGAAGCTCACCACAAAGAGTGGTGAGTGCAGTTAGAGAAATAACTACACTGAGAACTATCATAACAATGTGAATGAATGAGGGAAGTAAAAAGCCTGTCTACAGTACAGGTGGGGTGAGGTGGGGAGGAGGGAGATTTGGGACATTGGTGATGGGAAGGTTGCACTGGTGACGGGGGTGTTCTTTACATGACTGTAATCAGACAATTGCAATCATGTTTGTAATCAAGGTGTTTAAATAAAGATGGATAGATAGATAGATAGATGATAGATAGATAGATAGATAGATAGATAGATAGATAGATAGATAGATGATAGATAGATAGATAGATAGATAGATAGATAGATAGATAGATAGATAGATAGATATAAAGAAATAAGTCAGAGGAAGAGATATGCGCAAAAGTCTCACTCATATGTGGAATTTAATAAAAAATAAAGGAGTCTAATAATAACACCCAGAGACAGTAGAGGTGAGGGCCGGAAGGACCAGTTCATGATAGCAAGTTTATCACAAAGAGTGGTAATGGCAACTAGTGAAATAATTACACTAACAGCTACCATGACAATGATAGAGAGAGAAATAAAATGCCTGTCTTCAAGACAGATCTTCAAGAGGAGGGGGCAGGTAGAAAATAGGGGCACAATAGTGATGGGAAAGTTGCATTGGTGAAGTGGGGTATGCATTTTATGTCTAAAACCCAACTACAAACATGTTTGTAACCACCTTAGATAAAGAAATTATTAAAAAAGTAAGAAAAAAATTTAACTAAAAGAGGATTCAAAGATACCTCAGAAAGAAAAGGGCAAATTAACTAAAACAATTAGACTAAACACATTCAAGGAAACTGCAGCAAACATACATTTATAAATTGTTTATTAACTTAGAATATTCAGGGACTCGTGGATATAAATGGCAATTTATAAATATATGTTGTGACCCAAGGACAAGTTTAATCCATAAAAATAAGTTAGGTGTGGGGCCGGGTGGTGGCGCTGAAGGTAAGGTGCCTGCCTTACCGCGCTAGCCTTGGACGAACCGCAGTTCGATCCCCCGTGCCCCATATGGTCCCCCAGGCCAGGGGCGACTTCTGAGTGCATAGCCAGGAGTAACCCCTGAGCGTCACTGGGTGTGACCCAAAAACCAAAAAAAAAAAAATAATAATAAGTTAGGTGGAAAATAGGATCCTGATGAACAACAATACTGTTTGTCACCCCCAGTACTGCAGCCAAGAGTGCAAACCCTCGTGAGTGTCACAGCCAAGCTGCAAATACTACAACCAGTTTGTGAGGAGCTCAAGAGAACATTCAACAGGCTGAGCACATTCACTGCAAACTAGAGGCCCAGGTTCAAATCCCAGTACAGGATAGTTTCCCAAGTCTTGCCAATACCAATCCCTAAACACAGAGCCAGAAGCAGTCCCAGAGTGCCACTAGGTATAACCCCAACTCCTAAATAAATAAATACAATAAAGCCAAAGTATGTGTGACCACTCCCCCTTTTACAATAACAACAAAAGAAAGGCAGGTGGGGAAAATGATATGTTAACTGATCAAACTAACTTTTCATTGCTTTCTTACACCCTTTAGACAATTACAAGGTACTCTCATGAAACTTTTGACTCTCATGAACCACATCTGATATGAGAAGCTCTATCCTCCGTACATTTAAAGATGAGAAGCAGTTGCAAACTGTGGAAGAAATTGACAAATCTACCAGAAAAATGAGATTTTTTTGTTAGTACTCTCTCCAGACACCAGCAGGTCAATCAGAATGGCATAGAAGGTAAGTTAAGAAAAACTTTATTGGCCTTTATCTCCCAGATTACTAATTAATATTACGTCTCACAATTGAAAAATATATATTATATTCAAGAAACATGTTCATAAAACATGAATGGAAACTTAACACATTAGGCAACATTTTTTGATCATAAATCAAATAAATCCAAAATAATAACAAAATAACTAGAAAAGCCTACAATGGTTAGAGTTGTTTTTATAAACAACTTATTGGCAAAAAGAGAAAGCAAAACAAATTTAGAAAGCACTAAACAATAATAATGCTACATAAAAACTGGTGAGATTCAAATAAAGCAATATTTAGAGAGAAAGGTATAATCTTATTATTTTTGGTTTGGGGTTTTGGGGGGGGGGTCACACCCACTGTGTGCAAGGCTGATTCTTTGCTCTGTGCTCAGGGATAACTTTTGATCATTTTGGAAAGACCCCATGTAGTACCAGGTCAAACCCACTGTACTATTGCTCCAGTCATGATCTTTCAGTCTTAATCAACCTTTTTCAACATTTTGAGTCACTGTTTGAATTAGCACTTGTTTTCAATATTATTTATATCATTTTTAATCCTGATTATTTACTTTGATTTTATTTTTTTATTTTTATTTTTTTATGTTTTTGGTTTTGGGGCCACACCCGGTGACGCTCAGGGGGTTACTCCTGGCTATGCGCTCAGAAGTCGCTCCTGGCTTGGGGGATCATATGGGAGCCGGGGGATAGAACCGCCGTCCGTCCAAGGCTAGCGCAGGCAAGGCAGGCACCTTACCTCCAGCGCCACCGCCCGGCCCCTTATTTTTATTTTTCAATCTTTGTAGTTAAGAGCCAATCTAGGTTTGATCCTTGACATCCCATATGGTCCCCCTGAACATTACCAGGAGTGATTCTTGAGTGCAGAGTCAAAATTAACCCTTGAGCACTGCTGGGTATGACCCCAAAACAAAACAGAAAAATTTAAAGATTTGCTAATAATAATTAGTAATAAAAAGGGAAATAAAAGCTATATACTTTTAAAATGTAATAAAAAATATAAGAACAAAAAACATGAGTCAACAAAAACTTAAAAAATACATTTTAAGTTACCTTAAAGAAACTCATTAAAAATACAATGTAAACTATAATTAAAAATAAATTCTTGGGGCCCGGGAGATAGCATGGAGGTAAGGCGTTTTGCCTTTCATGCAAAAGGTCATCGGTTCGAATCCCGGTGCCCCATATGGTCCCCCGTGCCTGCCAGGAGCAATTTCTGAGCATGGAGCCAGGAGTAACCCCTGAGCACTGCCGGGTGTGACCCAAAAACCAAAAAAAAAAAAAAATTCTTGGGGCCCGGGAGATAGCATGGAGGTAAGGCGCTTGCCTTTCATGCAAAAGGTCATCGGTTCGAATCCCGGTGCCCCATATGGTCCCCCGTGCCTGCCAGGAGCAATTTCTGAGCATGGAGTCAGGAGTAACCCCTGAGCACTGCCGGGTGTGACCCAAAATCAAAAACAAAAACAAAAACAAAACAAAACAAAAAAATTCTTGGGGCTGGAATATTAGCACAGCAGTAGGGCATTTGCCTTGCACGTGGCCTACATAGGATGAATGCATGTCTGATCTCTGGCATCCCATATGGTCCCCTGAGCCTGCCAGGAGCAATATCTGAGCACAGAGCCAGGAGTAACCCCTGAATGCCATCAGGTGTGATCCAACCCCCCCCCCAATAAATAAAGTAAATGCTCTTTAAAAATAAATAATAAATTCTTTCCTAGATTCTTAAAATGCAAAACCACTCAGGATCCAACAGGTTTTTCTGGAAACTTGAAAAGCTTATCCTAAAATTATTTGGGAAAGTACAAGTCCAAAAAAGAGCCAATACATTCTTGACAAAGAAAAAATATAAAGTTCTATTATGAAATCATTATAACTAAGACAGTGTGGCAATAAGGCACGTATGTAGTATGGTAAAACTGAAACATAATCATTTAGAGTATTGTAAATCAATGTTAATGGCCAATAAATCAATAGTCAATACATTCATTAAATATAATATATAAAGTTATATTATGAAATTCTTATAATTAAGGCACATATATAGTGTGGTAGCACTGAACATAAACATTTACAATGTTGTAAATCAATGTTACATCAATAAAAACAAATAAAAATCAATTGAGTTAGGGTGACAGAGATAGTATAGCTGGTAGAGCACTTGCCTGACACACACTGGTCCCAGTTCGATCCCTGGCATCTCATAAGGTCTCCTAAGCACAGTCAGGAGGGATCTCTGAGTACAAAGTCAGGAGTAACCCCTGAGCAAAGCCAGAAAATTCATAGTACCATGTATACACTAGAAAAAAAAAACTGAAAGCAATCTAAAGTTCCAAGATCAAGGATGTGTACAAGTAAATGTTACTATGGTCATAAAATGAAATTCACCATTGGAAAAAAACTACAAGTATCCACATTAAAGGGGATGGATCACAGAAAGCATTAAAAAAAAAAGTTAAAGAATTCATACAGCATGGTTCTGTTTACTTCAACTTCAAAAGCAGGAGATAGTAACAAGATACTAGATTGTTTCAGAACATAAACATGGTGTTATAAAAATAAGCAAGGATATGAGTAGCAAAAAACTTCCAGGAAAGAAATGAGTTGTGACTAAAGTAGATAGAAGGGATAAAAAGGGGTCACAGAAGGGGCTTAAACATAGTGAGTATATGATTTTTTTCTTCAATTTTGTTTTATTTTCTTCCTTAAATAACATAATCTTCTATATAAAACATGTATCTTTTAAAAAAATTGTGCCAGACAGAGGTAGGGCATTTGCCTTGCACGCCAAAACCCGGGAGATAGCATGAAGGTAAGGCGTCTACCTTTCATGCAAAAGGTCATCGGTTCGAGTCCCGGTGCCCCATATGGTCCCCCGTGCCTGCCAGAAGCAATTTCTGAGCATGGAGCCAGGAGTAACCCCTGAGCACTGCCGGGTGTGACCCCCCCAAAAAAAACAAACAAACAAACAAAAAAAAAAACCAGAATAGTCCAGGATCCCATATGGTCTCCTGAGTCTGCCAGGAGCAATTTCTGAGTGCAGAACTAGGAGTAACCCCTGAGTGCCACTGGGTGTGGCCAGAAAACCCTAAATAAATAAATAAGCAAATAAAAATTTGTGCCAGAGGGGCTGAAGCAGTAGCACAAGCAGTAAGGTGTCTGCCTTGCACACACTAACCTAGGAAGGACTGTGGTTCAATCCCCCGGCGACCATATGGTCCCCCATGCCAGGAGCAATTTCTGATTGCATAGCCAGAAGTAAACCCTGAGCATCACTGGTTGTGGACCAAAAACAAAACAAAACAAAAAAAAATTTGTGCTACAGATAGAGCATAAGTGTTACTGCACTTGCTTGCATACAAGCAACCCTGGTTTGAATCCCTGGCACTGTATACAGTTTTCTAAGCACCTCAAGGAGCAACCTCTGAGTAAAGAGCCTGGAATAAGCCCTGAGCACCCAGAGTGTCTCCCCACACACACCAAAAAAAAAAAAATTAAATCATAAGAAAGTTGTGGGAATTTTTTGTTTGTTGGGGGGCCACACCCAGCTGCGCTCAGGGATGACTCCTGGCTTTGTGCTCAGAAATCACTCCTGGCAGTCTGGGGGGACCATATGGGATGCTGGTCTATTCCGGGTTTGTGGCCTGCAAGGCAAATGCCCTACCTCTGTCTGGCACAATATTTGAAAAGATATAGTTTTATATAGAAGATTATATTATTTAAGGAAGATAATAAAACAAAATTAAAGAAAAAATCATATACTCACTGTATATATATGTAAACATATATATATATATAAATATATATATATATACAAATGGTCCAGGTCATCTACATGCAAGGCAAACACCCTACCACTGTGCTATCGCTCTGTCCCCTGTGAGCAAGTTTTAAGTATGTTGTGTGTAAAATTATGTGAAATATAAAGTTAAGACACCTTCTAGTTGAAGAAAAATTGAAAAAGTTTTACATTAAATTGTAAAAGAAAAAAGATAATGGGAAAAAAATTCTATGCTCAATTTCCAAGAACAAAATTCTAACAACAATTTCAACAAACATGAATCAGCTTATAAATTATGTGACACCAACCCAATGTTACAAACTGTCAGGAATTACCCTGAGACAGAATCCAGCTCTCCAAGTTGTTTGGCCAACACAGTTGTTCAGTATGTTTTGTTTAAACTGAACACCCTTAGGTAAGGAGACAATAGTCTAATCCCATTTTTCTTACTCTCTTCTCTTCTTCCTCCATATAGAACAAAAGTTTACGTGGCTGGCCTCTAAGGGCACTTGGTTTAAACACAACCATGTGCATTTTGACAAGTTACTTTGCTTTGTTGTGCTTT
>PVKC010022371.1:0-17725 GCA_004027635.1 Crocidura indochinensis
GTTCTTTGGATAAAGGGGCAAGAAATCCAACATGGAGCAAGGAAAGCCTCTTCAACAAGTGGCGTTGGCACAACTAGTTAGCCACTTCCATAAAAGCGAACTCAGACCCCCATCTAACACCATGCACAAAATCAAATCCTAATGGATTAATGATCTTGATATCAGGCCTGAAACTACAAGGTATATAGAACAACATGTAGGTGAAACACTCCATTTTTCTCTAAAAGTTGCCACACTTTTATAGCTTTCTGGATAGTGAAGTTAGCAACAAAACTTGCTAACAAGTGTCACATCCCAAAACTTGTTGAGGAACCAAAGGAAGCAAGATAAAGTGTTAACCTCATACACAGCTCACTGAAACCATTGCAGGAGATGCTGGTCAAAATAGCCCACAAGGAGGTGCTATGTGTTTCTAACCAGGAAAAAAAAAGATCTCCATGCACAGCAGATGGCAGAGCTGACAATACAGAAGCAATTTGCTCTGCAATAACACTAGTGAGAGAGGCAAGTGAGAGTCAGGAAAGGGAATCGACCCTCCTGTTGCAAGGCCTTACAATACTGACAAAGATTAATAAAATGCAGGCTGATTTCTAGAAAGTCAACAGCCACTTTTGTCAAAGCTCTTGCATAATATATCACCAACTAGTTCAGTAACTTAACACTAAATTTGCTTTCTCAAAGTGTCTGTGCATTAGGAGTCTGACAAAATCTTATCTAGGTCCTCTGCTTAGATGCTTTTTAAGGCCAGGAGCCAGAGTGGTGGCGCAAGTCGTAAGGCGTCTGCCTTGAGCCCACTAGCCTAGGACAAACGGCAGTTCGATCTCCCAACGTCCCATATGGTCCCCCAAGTCAGGAGCTATTTCTGAGCACATAGCCAGGAGTAACCCCTGAGCGTCACTGGGTGTAGCCCAAAACCAAAAAAAAAAAAAAATGGTAAGGCCAGGTCCTGAAAGAGTACAATGCATAAGACTGTACATATGACCTTACATGTAGTCTTGCACACAGCTGATCTGGGTTCAATCCTCTAATATAGTCCCCCAAGTATCTCCTATGGTCCCCAAGCACTACCAGGAATAATCTGAGTGCAGATCCAGGAGTAACCCCTGAACACCCCAAAAAGCCAACAAAGAAAAACTTCATAAGGCTAAAAATCAGCCGCATGTCAATCTGGAGGTTCAGAAAAAAAAAATCTCCTAGTTCATTCAGGTATTTGGAAGAAATAAATAGCCTGCGGGGATTAAAATTTCTGGTTTCCTTTTCTCTTTTCAAATACTCATATGTTCACATGCTTAAAAAATTTTTTTGGTGGGACCCGGAGAGATAACACAGTAGTGTTTGCCTTGCAAGCAGCCGATCCAGGACCAAAGGTGGTTGGTTCGAATTCTGGTGTCCCATATGGTCCCCCGTACCTGCCAGGAGCTATTTCTGAGCAGACAGCCAGGAGTTACCCCTGAGTACCGCTGGGTATGGCCCAAAAACAAAAAAAAATTTTTTGGAAAAGTGAAAAACGTTTTTATTGAAACTTATTTGGAAAGATGTAGAGAAAAAAATAATGAACAAGAATGAACACAGCTTACTCCAAAAGTGAAAAGAGGCATGCAAAGAAACATAAAAGACAATTTAAGTGAGATACATGTTCAAGGGCTTGAAGAGCAAGCTAAAAATAATTCTTACTTTTTGTGCTACTGGGTATCAAACCCAGAACCTCCCACATAAAAATCATGTGTTCTGGGGCCGGCGAGGTGGCGCTAGAGGTAAGGTGTCTGCCTTGCAAGTGCTAGCCAAGGAAAGATCGCGACCTTGGTTCCATCCCCCGGCATCCCATATGGTCCCCCCAAGTCAGGGGCAATTTCTGAGCGCTTAGCCAGGAGTAACCCCTGAGCATCAAACGGGTGTGGTCGAAAACCAAAAAAAATTAAAAAATAAAAAAATAAATCATGTGTTCTATGAGCCAACTGCATCCTGGTCCTAAGTACCCATATTCTTCATCGCCTAGAATTCTTATCAATAACTAGAGACAACTCTTGCACACTCCCTAGACCCTCTTAAACTCTGAATCTCTTATCAGAGTTTAAGGGCTCCCTTAAAGGGATCGATTGATTATGCTAAACCCACCTCCCCAAAATCATCCACTCGATTAAGTCGGTCATTTGCTCGATTAAGTCAGTGACTCGCTGTGAGATCTCAATTACATTAGCCAAAGTCATTCACCTTAATACATCATTAGATGTATTCTAGTTGTGTGATCAAACTCCATCATTGTCATGGTCCCACCCCAACATAGGAAGTATAGGACATGTAAAACGGATAAATCAGAAAGGTAGAATTTGGGGGGCCATCCCAGAATTATAGGTAATGTAGAAGCAAACAATGACAACTATAATATCATATTACTCCAGTCCTATATTTTAGAAATTTCTTGTCCTCCCTAGACAAGGGAAAAGAGACTGTATTCATTTCTAGACTCTGACTTGCCTCATCATTCCAATGATTATTTTTTAGTTTTTACATTACTGATTTACTATATTACCCTCCTCTAAATCCTTTGCCTCAAATATTCAGAATACATTTTTTGCTACTTAGATATTTATTAAGACAGTTTTACTGGTCTGGGTAAAACCATAAAAGTGACAAAGTTTACAATGAAATTTAATGTATCAGAATCTGTTGTCAACTAATTAACTACTAGTAATACAATTTTCTCTGACCTGTTTTTGCCTAATCTAGATGCACCATTTCCAAAGATGGTTCTGTTAAATCTCTCAGACCTAATGATTTACAGAATTCAATTAATAGTTGATGATTCTGAATGCATAGGTGCATAATATTGCATAAGATGTTTCATTTCTACCACACACAGAAGCACATCATGAAGTAATTTTTTTTGTTTGCTTGTTTTTGTTTTGGGGTCAGACCTGGCAGTGGTCAAGGAGGGATCATTCTGGACAGAGTTGGGAGATCACATATGGTACTGAGAATCAAATCTAGGTTGGTCACATACAAGGTGAGAACCTGACCCACTGTACTATCCCTTGGGAACAGGAATTTATTCTTAAATGGTTGTAGGTTTTATGCATACATTAAGTCCTTGTTGAAGAACCAAGTGAGAAGGCTTGCCATAAGCTTCACAAGGAATCGTTCCTCAGCTACTACTACTAATATACTGTGGTCTTCCAGTTCTTTAATTCCAGGTAAAAATGCTGCTTGCACAATAGGTTCTAGGTAATTTTCTATGTTACTCTCAAAAAAAAGTTGGAATGTAAAATATGCTGACTACATAAGTCAAAGAACCTAATTGGTATTGTACCTATTTTCTGAGTGGTAGAATGTACAATCACCATGACTTGTCCTGTATCTTAAATGTCCTGAAACACCCAAATCACTGAACCCCTAAAATCTTCTCTAATGCCACAGGCTGCAGATCTGGTCTTCACAGGGTTTATCTCCCATTCACTGGGGACACAGGCAGCTTTGTTAGGTCACCAACAAACTCATGGTCTCTTCTTTAGACAGAGTTAATGAAACCATAAGTTAAACAGATCAATGTGATGTTATTATGCATCTCCAAGTCTCTGTCCAGTGTCCAAGTATGTTTATTTTTATTTTTATTTTTTTTATTTTGGGGCCAAACCTGGTGGTGCTCAGGGGTTACTCCTGGCTATCTGCTCAGAAATAGCTCCTGGCAGGCATGGGGAACCATATGGGACACCGGGATTCGAACCAATCACCTTTGGTCCTGGAACGGCTGCTTGAAAGACAAACGCCGCTGTGCTATCTCTCCGGGCCCCAGTGTCCAAGTATGTAAAGCTAAAACAATCATAGGACAAAAACATCAATTATTCTATGTCTGCCCCACCATGCTATAAACTGCTTCAATTTTATTTTATTTGAAGGTTTGGAGACACTCCTTGCAGTGCTCAATGGTTAGTACTGGTTCTGTGCTTAGAGATAAATACTAGCAGTGCTCAGAGGACCATATGAAGTGCTGGGAACTAAACTTGGGTCATCTACATTGCAAGGCAAGTGCTTTACCAACTGTACTATCTCTCCAGACCAGGAAAACTCATTTTTCTCTTTTTTTTCCCTGAATGGAAAAGAGTCTATTTCTCATATAAATCATCTGCCTGACACCATGTTACTTTCTGCTGGCAAGGATATGTCCAAGACAGCTGACTTCTCCCTAGAAGGCTCTGAATCTGAAAAGTGATTCAAATACAGACACTGAATATGAAATTCTGACTATACTGACTATAGTTAGGTAATTTCACTCAGCTTCCTGATTCTAGATATTTATTTTATAGATTGAGCCTCAAATTATTTATTTAAAGCTTCAAAATGGATCAGTGAGATAATACAGGGGTTAAGATATATGGGCTTGAAGTCCCCAAAAACCACTAGGGTGATAACAGAACCTAATACTGCTGGCTCAGTTCAAAGTTACAAAAGGAGATCTTGGGCCTCCTGAGCACTGCTTGGGAAATCTCAAAAAAAAAAAAAAAAGCTTTAACTTATAAAAGATACCATATGCTGGATACTAGGGGAATTGTGCCAATGGACACAGGCAAAAAAAAAAAAAGCAGAGGCTCCTAGATAAACTTTTTTTCTCAATTCAAAGGATCAGAAAATAAGTAACTTGACAAAATGACTGAGTTGGTCAAAAGTCATTCTGGTCTCTTCTTGTGAAATCAGCAGTTTATATTCTCCTTGACTTTTTAGGTTTTGTAAGTCTGACCTTTCAGCTTATCAAACCTCTTCTAATTCAGTTCTAATCATCCTTAGTATTCAAAATAAAATAAAACAATTTGGAGCTCCAAATATGACTATTCAAACTCTCTACATCCTTTGTTTTTAAGGCAGTTTATTTATTTATTGATTGATTGATTAGTTTTGGGGCCACATCCAGCAATGAACAGGGATTACTTCTGGTTCTGTGCTCAGAAATCGCTCCTGGCAAATTGGGGGACCATATGGGATGCCGGGAATCAAACCAGGTCTGTCCTGGGTTGGCTGAATGCAGGGCAAATGTTTTACTGCTGTACTATCACTCCAACCCCACAAACCCTCTACATTCTATATCCAAATCCACAAGCAGTCTTAATGACTCCTGTGCCTTCAGACATCACTGGGTTTTCTCAGGTGTCTCAACTTGAAACATTTCTCCAGGAATCAAACTACTTCTTGAAAATAAAGTCCCAGATGCAAAACTCTATCAAGCTTTTCCAAATCTGAATTAGAATGAATATTCCTTCTTCTTCCAGGCTTGTTTCATTTTTCCTACTTATTAGAATCAGGAGCTCTCTCAACATAAAATTAAATTTGGTTTTTCTAGACATATTACTTGCCAGTACCCTAGATAAAAAGTGATGAGCAAATGAATGAATGTTTGGTTTTCAAATGATCGAAGATTCCTATCATAATTTTGTTTTGTCTTATTTTGGTTCCACACTCAGAGATCACTCCTGGTGAGCTTGGGGAACCATATAGGATGCTGATCAGCCTAAACATTGTTCTGTCACTCTAGTCCCCTATTCCTAAAATTTTACAATGTTTCAATGGTTATATATAGAGGGAAAGATTCAACATGAATTAACATAGATGCTGTGGAGCTGGAAGAAGTCAAAATGCTGATGTAAATCTCAAGGATAGGACTAAATCTTCTTTTTTTTTTCCCCCATTTTTGGGTCACACCTAGTGATATTCAGGGGCTACTCCTGGTTCTGGTCTACACACTCCCAGCAGGATAGGGGGGCCATATGGGATGTCAGGGATCAAACCAGGGTCTGTCCCCGATTGGCCAGTACAAGACCAACTCCTGCAGCTTTTCTATAGGTCCAGCCTAGGGCTAAATCTTAAGGTATGTTTATGGAAGGAATCCTAGAGGTGCTAGTATGTGTAACTGCGAAGAGATGTTTGCAGGTGTAATAGAAGAGCAAATAAAGATAAAAGATTAGAATTTGGGGCAGGTAGGGTACTTGCCTTGCACAAGGCTGAACTGGGATCAATCCCGGCCTCTCATATGATCCTCCAACCTGCCTGGGGGATTTCTGATTGCAAAGCCAGGATTAACTCCTAAGCACGGCCTGTTGTGGGCCCCCTACCACAAATAAAAATGATTATAAATGGTTGATAAAACAGAAGATTAACAAGGAAATGCATAACAAGGAGATGGAATGGCCATATCTATGACCATAGATATGACCATATGTGGCTTTCATTCCTATTCATGCCCCTTTCTGAAAACACATTCCTTAACCATATGTAGCTAATTGTTTCATTACTTTTGGTCTTGAAGATTTCTTAACAAAGCACTCCTAGGACCCATTCTTTCCCATAGCTAATATTTTATAACTAATTAAGCCAGTATGCTAAAGCCAAATCTTAAATGTCAGGAAGGGCGATATATCATAGTCAACACACTGAATGAAATAGGCATACAAACAAGAATACTTTGTCCAGCCAGGTTAAACATTCAAGTCTTATGGAGAAACAAAATAATTCACTGATAAATAAGTCCATGAACACTAAACAAGTGCTACAAGATTTAGCAAATGACCTTTTATAGAAGGTAAATAATAGATCAGAGAAACAAAGTTTATAGTAACTTAACACTGAATCCAAGCAAAAAGATGGTAAGAATTATATTTCAATAATATGACTTCATGTGTGTGACATGAACTTAACAAAACACTGCATGACTGGATGGGTCAGAAAATTAAAGTCAACATCCTTTTGCTCATAAGACATGCATTTGAACCACAGTGATAAAATTCAGACTCAGAATAAAAAGTTGTAAAATCTTCATATATGTGGGCAAACAACAGACTATATAATGTAATGTAGGATAGTGATGGTCAGTATATAATAATCAAAGAAAGTATATATAAAGAAGATAACACTCACCAACATATATGCACCAAGTGTGGGGCAGACAGTGCCCAGGATGAGGCAGATACCAGGGATGCAAGTGCCTTACCTGCTGTACTATTTTTTAAGAATCTGCAAGATTTCACAACCTCTCACATACACAGATAAAACAGATAAATTGAATCCAGAATGAAAGAAGAGAAATTACAATAGAAACCTCAAAGTTACTAAAAATCATATAAATATATTCATAACATGATACCACTGAATTGAAAACTCTGAAAGAAATGGATGAATTTCTAGAATCCTACAGCCTGCCAAGACTAAATTAGAAGGAAGAAGAAAGCCTGAATAGACCAATTACCATCAAGGAAGTCAAGAAAATAATCAACCCCCAAGAATAAAAGCCCAGGTTCAGCATGGGTTCATGAGTGAGTTCTATTAAACCTTCAAAGAATACCAATGGCCCCACTTGCATCACAATCTTCCAGAAAGTGTAATAAACAGGAATCCTCCAGAACAGTTTCTATAAGACTATCATCACCTTACTATCAAAAACATACAGATATTACTTAAAAATAAAATGTCAGACAAATAGCCCTGATGAACATAGAAGCAAAGACCTCAATAAAATCGTGGTGTTAAGTGAATACAATATAGTAACATATTGACATCAACACATACCACTGGTGGCTCACTTTTTTATTGTTTGTTTCAGGGCCACACCTGGCATTGCTCAGGAATTACTCTTGGCAGTGCATGAAGGATCTTATAGGATGCCAGGGGTCAAACCTGGTTGGCAACATAGAAGGAAAATGCCCTACCCACTATACTAAGGTTCTGACGCTGGCAGCTCAAACTTTAATGTGATTTAATTGTCACACTTTATTAAAAATACAAATTTTATTAACATATCAAGCACAATATATATCACAATCAAGTGGAATTTATCCCAGAGATATAAGGATGCTTCAATATTCACAAATTAATGATTATGGTATCTTGCAAAAATTAAACAATAAAAAAACAATTGATCATCCCTAGGTAAAGAGAAAGCATTCAACAAGATTTAACACCCATTCATGATTAAAACCCTCAACAAAGAAGTAAATATCACTTATCATGATATTGTATGGTTATAAACAACAAACCTTCAGTTAAAATCATTCTTGATAGGGAAAACAAGAAGTATTTCCTCTCAGATCAATCACAAGGCAAGAATGTCCACTTACACCACTATCATTCAACATAATACTGGAAGTATTGGGCATTGCAAATATAAAAGAAAGCAAAGTCAAAATAACCTAAATCAGCAAAGAATTTAAGTTATTACTATTCACAGATAACAGATTATTGTATATAGAAAACCCAAAAGACTTCATTCAAAAATACTACTAGGAATTATAAACCCCCATAGTCACGTATCAGTCTACAAAGCCAAGAAAGAGAAATCCATTGAATTGTTAAATGTAAACAATGACAAAAATAAATACATTTTAAACTACCTTATTTATGATCATGTAAAAAAGCCTCAAATATCAAAAACCAATCTAGTAAAGTATATGAAAAATATATTTGGTGAAAATTTTAATACACTTTGAAAAAATAAAAAACAACATAGGAAACAGGAACATACCCAAATTTGCATGACCATAAAACCCAAGAATACTCCAATTACAAGAAAAAAGAAAATGGAATGCATTTTATTCCCAGACTTTAATCTTTACTACAAATCTGTAATCAAAACTTCATGTTAGTTGATCCCCACTGCACACTTTTCAACTCGGCTGCTGTCCAAAATCAGCAGCTCCCAGTTCCAGGACAAACCCCACCAGAAAAGCCTGTAGAGGCCACATTACCATAGGTGAGCTGACCACACTCACAAAGGGTAGAGACTGATTCTGGCTGCACACTTTCAATTTGGCTACCATCCAAAATTTGTGGCTGCCAGTGCTGGGACCATCCCACCAAGAAGAGTCTGTGGAAGCAACACCACCATAGGCAAGCTAGCTACACCCACGAATGCTCCAGGGGCCATTCACATCTCCTAGTCAATGATCCCAGGAACAACATGCAGAAAACATCACAATACAAGTGTGATAGTGGGGAAACAACACAGGCCAACATCATGCTTAGAGAGTGATGGTGGCAGCTCTAATGAACCAAAAAGTGCAAACCACTATTTAGCCTCTCAGATGAGGAGTTTAAAGAAGAAATAGGAAAGATGTTATAGAACTCAACAAAAGCATGGATCAAGCTGAATAAGTATCAAGAGGATATGAAAATAGAAATGAGAATACTCCTAACTGAAATATCAGACTGAAAAACTTGGTAGGCGCAATGAAAGCCTCATTAGAAAGCCTCTCCAACAAAGTAATAGAAGCTGAGTACAGAATCAGTGAGTTGGAAAATTAGATGCATAACAACTTCATACAACAAAAGATATTGGGAAAAAGCCTTAAAACAAATATTCAGACGATGAAAAAATCCTCAAAGAATGTGAACAGACTAAAAAAGAAGTCTTTGACAAACTCAACAGAAACAACATAAGAATCATTGAAGTCCCAAGGACACAAGGAAAAAATCCCCAGGAAAAATCAATAATCAAGGACATCCTTGCAGACACTCTCCTGGAGCTAATGAATACATGCAACCAAATCCTGCATGCTGAAAAAGTAACAGTTAAAAGAGATCCGAAGAAAAGCAGCTCAAGATACATCTTAGTCACAATAACAAATCCCACAGATAGGTATAGAATACTGAAAGCAGCAAGATCAAAAAGGGAAATTATATTCAAAGAAGAATCCTTAAAATTTACAGAATGCCTGTTAAAAAGACCCTTAAGGCAAGAAGGCAGCGGTGAAATATAGTGACAAAACTCAACGAAATGAACGCTTCAACTAAAATACTTCACCCAAAATACTTCACCCAGCCAGACTCATGTTCAAGTGTGAAGGAAGCATACATAGCTTCATGGATAAACAGCTCAGAAATTTTATAGACTCAAAAAAGAGCTTTAAAAGAAAAACTGAAGGGTTTAATTTAAGACAAGACAGACCAACAGACACACCAAACTCCTACACAAAGATGACACTAAATCCCATGACAATTATCTCTCTCAATGTCAATGGGCTAAATGCACCTGTTTAGAGACACAGAGTGGCAAGTTGTATCAAAAAGCTGAATCCAACATTCTGCTGCCTATAAGAAACATAACTGAATAGTCAAAACAAATATAGATTCAAAATCAAAGGTTGGAGGACAATCATCTAAGCAAACAACTCCCTTAAAAAACTGAAGTGGCCATATTAATATCAGATGACGCAAACTTTCAACTTAAGAAAGTTATAAGGGACAAAGATGGACATTTCATAATAAGTAAGAGATATGTACAAGAGGAAGAATCACACTCCTAAATATACATGTTCATGAGGGGCCAGCAAAATATTTAAAATAATTGTTAACAAATATGAAAGAAGACATCAATAGCAACACAATAATAGTGGGAGACCTCAACACTGCTCTGTCACCCCTTGATAGGTCAATCAGAATGAAACCTAGCAAGAATATGTACTAGCTTTAAAAGTAGAAATGGAAAAAAGTGGCCTAGTAGTTCTATATAAGGCTCTCCACCCCCAAAAAACAGGATACACAGTCTTCTTCAGTGCACATGGGTCATTCTTCAGGATAGACCACATGCTGGCCCATAAAACATACATCCATAAAATCAAGAGGATAGATGATAATGCACTGAAATTAGAAGTGAACTACAAACAGACAAAGAAAAAACTTTAACACCAGGAAATTGAACAGCTCACTACTGAACAAGTGCGTCAGAGATGAAACAAAGAGGAATTCAAAAGATTCCTGTAAACAAATATGAACAAAGACACAAATTTCCGGTATTTGTGGGACACTGCAAAAGTGGTACTAAGAGGAAAATTTATAGCTTTGCAAGCACACATCGGGAAGGAAGAAGGGGCCTACATAAATAACTTAATGACATAGCTTATAAAATTAGAAAGTGATTGAGGCTGAAGCAATAGCACAGTGATAGGGTGTTTGCCTTGCATGCGGCTGCTCAGGACAGACTTGGGTTTCATCCTCAATGTCCTATAATGTCCCCAAGCCCGAAGAGATTTCTGAGTGTATAGCCAGGAGTAATCTCTGAGCATCACCAGATGTGACCCAAAAATTAAAAAAAAATTAGAAAGTGATCAACAAAAGGAACCAAAAATAGGTAGGCAGAAAGAAATAAAGCTTAGAGCAGAAAATAATGAAGTGGAAATCCAAACAATCAAAAAAAATCAATGAAAGCTAAAGTTGGTTCTTTCTGTTTGTTTGTGTGTTTTTTATTTTTGGTTTTGGTTGTGGGGCCACATTCGGTGATGCATAGGGGTTACTGCTGGCTATGTGCTCATAAATCGCTCTTGGCTTAGAAAACTCTGGGGGATCAAACTGTGGTCTGTTCTAGGCTAGCGCAGGCAAGGCAGATGCCTTAGTGCTTGCACCACTACTCCGGCCCCTAAAGTTGATTATTTGAAAATATGAACAAGATTGATAAATCATTGGCAAAACTCACAAAGAAAGGTAGAGGAACTACTTAAACTGAATTATAAATGAAAAGGGGAGATCACTGTAGATACTACAGATTCAAAGGGCAATAAGAGACTACTTTGAGAAACTCTGTGCTACCAGAGAACCTGGAAGAACTCTTAAAATCTTCCACGTTTGAACCAGGATAATCTAGCAGATCTAAACAGACCCATCACCATTGAAGAAATTAAAATGGTAATCAAAAGTCTTCCCCAAAGTAAACGCCAGGCACAGATGTATTTACTAACGAATTCTTTCAACACTTTCAAGAGGACCTACTACCAATTCTTTTCAGGCTCTCTTTGGAAATTGAAGAAACAGAAACACTCCTAAATACTTTTTATGAAGCTAACCTCACTCTGATACCAAAGCAGACAGAGATGCTGAAGAAACAAGAAAAGGGAAAAAAAACTACAAAGAACTATCCCTGATGAACACAGATACAAAGATCCTCAACAAAATCCTAGCAAATAGGATCCAATGCCTCATCAAGAAAGTCATACACCATGACAAAGTAGGTTTCATTCCAGGGATGCAAGGATGGTTTAACATACACAACTCAATCAACATAATACACCACTGCAATAAAAAATAAACACCATATGATCATATCAATAGATGCAGAGAAAGCATTTGATAAGGCCAAACACCGGTTCATGATGAAAATTCTCAACAAGATGGGAATGGAAGGGAATTTTTTTCACTATAGTCAAGGCCATTTAAAACAAGCCAATGGAAAATAGTATACTCAATGGAGATAAACTAGCCTTTCCTCTAAAATTTGGTACAAGACAAGGCTACCCCCTCTCACCATTCTTATTTAACATAGTGATATCAAGGGCATCCAGATAGGCAAAAAAGAAGCCAAGCTCTCACTGTTTGAAGATAGACATGATACTATATTTAGAAACCCCAAAAGACTATCAAAAACCTTCTAGAAACAATAGATTCATATAGCAAAGTGGCAGACTACAAAATTAACATGGAAAATCAGTGGCCTTCTTATACTCAAAGATGACCTTCTTATACACAATAGAGAAGAAACGAACATTAATAAAACAATCCCGGGCCAGACCAATGATGCAGTGCTAGGGCATTTGCCTTGCACACAGCTGATCCAGGACAGACTGCAGTTCGATCCCCTGGCGTCCCATATAGTCCCCCAAGTCAGGGGCGATTTCTGAGTGCATAGTCAGAAATAACCCCTGAGCATCACCGGATGTGATCCAAAACAAACAAGCAAACAAAAACCCAATCCCATTTATAATAGTGCCACAGAAACTCAAATACCTTAAAGTCAATTTCACTGAAGAGGTAAAGGACCTATACAAAACACCGCTTCAAGAAATAAAAGAGGGGGCCGGGCGGTGGCGCTGAAGGTAAGGTGCCTGCTTTACCGCGTTAGCCTTGGATGGACTGTGGTTCGATCCCCCGTGCCCCATATGGTCCCCCAGGCCAGGGGCGACTTCTGAGTGCATAGCCAGGAGTAACCCCTGAGCATCACTGGATGTGGCCCAAAAAACAAACAAAAAAAAGAAAAAAAGAAAAAAAGAAAAGAAATAAAAGAGGACACAAGGAAATGGGACGCATACTCTGTTCATGAATCGGGAGGATTACTATCATCAAAATGGCAATACTTCACAAATCATTGTACATATTTAATGCAATTCCTCTAAGGATACTCACGTCATTCTTCAAATAAGTGGAGATAACACTCTTGAAATTCATTTGAAACAATAAACACCCACAAATAGCTAATGCAACCCTTCAAAAAAGAATATGGAGGTATCACTTTCCCCAACTTTATATTGTACAACAAAACAATAGTCATTAAAAACAGCATGGTATTGGAATAAAGACAGACCCTCAGATCGATGGAATAGACTTGAATATTCAGAGAATGTTCCCAAGACATACAATCAACTAATCTTTGATAAAGGGGCAAGAAACACAAAATAGAGCAAGGAAAGCCTCTCCAAAAAGTGGTGTTGGCACAACTTGTCAGTCATCATAGAAAAGTAAACTCAGACCTCCATCTAACACCATGACAAAACTCAAATCCAAATGGATTAAAGACCTTTATATCAGACCCAGACCCTTCAGATATATAGAAGAACACATAGACAAAACATTTTATGACATTTCAACTAAATGCATCTTCAAGGAGGAAACATTATTATCCAATCAAGTGGAAGCAAAGATAAACATATGGGACTATATTAAAGTCAGAAGCTTCTGAACCTCAAAGGAAACAATGACTAGGATACAAAAGCCACCAACAGAGCAGGAGAAACTATGCACCGAACATTTATCAGATAAGGGACTAACATCCAAGATATACAAAGTACTGACAGAATTTAGCAACAACTAAAACAAAACATCTAATTCCATAAAAAATGCATAGAAGAAATGAACAGACACATCCTCAAGGAAGAAATACAAATAGCCAAAAGACACATGAAAAAATACTGGGGCCAGAGAGATAGCTCAGAGGTAAGGCATTTGCCTTGCATGCAGAAGGACGGTGGTTTGAATCCCGGCATCCTATATAGTCCCCTGAGCCTGCCAGGAGCAATTTCTGAGCATAGAGCCAGGAGTAACCCCTGAGTGCTGCCGGGTATGACCCCCCAAAAAAAAGGAAAAAATGTTTCACATTACTAATCATCAGGGAGATGCAAAACAAAACAATTGCATACTATCTCATGCCACAAAGACTGGCACACATCACAAAGAATAATCAGTGCTGGTGGAGATGTCGGTAGAAAGGAACTCTCATTCACTGTTGGTGGGAATGCCATATAATACAGCCTTTATGGAATACAATATGGAGATTCCTCAAAAAGATGAAAATTGAGTGTTGTATTAATTATTAATTATAGACTCCTTTCAGGGGTCTCAAACTCGCGGCCCGCAGGCAGTTTGCGGCCCTCCGTGCAACATTTTGTGACCTTGCCCTAGAGGAATCTTTTTTTGTTTTGTTTTGTTTTAGTTGTTTGGGTCACACCCCCCAATGTTCAAGGCTTACTACTGACTTTGCACTCAAGGATCACCCCGACTTTGCCTGCTGCGGCCCGCAGGTAAATTGAGTTTGAGACCCCTGGATGGATGGTGAGGTCTTTCTCAGTCCAGCCTGGCGCCTGGAGCTCCTTTGGCCTGTGGGTCTGTAGGTACAGGGTGACGGTGAAGAAATGATCCACAGAAAGTCAATTGAAGTTTCAGGAGACATCCAGTCTTATTACAAGGCCCTAATTGCCATGTCCATATTTCTCACATGGCCTCTAAGCTAAGTTTTATTAAGCAGCCTCCATCAGTTGCCCTGCAAGCACCATTCCTCTGTCTGATCTCTCTCCTTGCTGCATCTGCTCTTTTCCTTCCCCTCAGGCAACTCTTAATTACCAACCACAGACCCCTCTCAGCTGTGGGATGATCTCTCCCTATAGGTGAGTTTAGCATTTGGCCTTGGGAGAGGGTAACATTGAGTTCTCATATGATCCAACTATAACACTCCTAGGGATATATCCTAGGAACACAAAAACACAATATAAAAATGCCTTCTGCACACCCTTATTCACTGCAGGGGTATTTACAATAGCCATAATCTGGAAACAACCCAGACGCCTGACAACAGATGAGCAGCTAAAGAAACTGTGTGTGTGTGTGTGTGTGGAGAGAGAGAGAGAGAGAGAGAGAGAGAGGGGGGGGGGGAATACTATGCAGCTGTCGGGAAAAATGAGGTAATGAAATTTTCCTATACATCGATGGACATGGAAACTATTATGCCGAGTGAAATAAGTCAGAGGGCGAGAGATAGACATAGAGGGAGAGAGTTAGACATAGTTTCACTCATTTATAAGATTTAAGAAAAATAAAATACAGTATTATAATAATACCCAGAGACAATAGAGTTAAGGGCAAGAAGGACCGGCCTGCTACTACTACTACAGAGTGGTAGCAATAACTACACTGGGGCCGGTGAGGTGGCGCTAGAGGTAAGATGTTTGCCTTGCAAGCGCTAGCCAACGAAGGATCGCGGTTTGATCTCCCGGCGTCCCATATAGTCCCCCCAATCAGGGGCACTTTCTGAGCGGTTAGCCAGGAATAACCCCTGTCAAATGGGTGTGGCTCAAAAAACCAAAAAAAAAAAAGAAAAGAAAAGAAAAGAAATAACTACACTAATAGCTATCATAACAATGATACGTGAGTGAGAGAAATAGAATGCCTGCCTCAAAGACATACAGATGGGGAGAAGAAAGATAGGGTGGCATTGGTGGTGGGAAGGTTGCACTGGAAGGGGGGTGTTCTTTTTTATGTCTGAAGCCCAACTACAATTATGTTTGTAATTGTCAGTCTTAAATAAAGATATTATAAAAAAAACTTCATGTTACCAAATAGAACCACAGATCAATGAAATAGAGTTGAGAATCCAAGTGTAAGCCCTCAAATGTAGACTTAATTTGTTACAAAGGGACTAGATATCTGGTGTGGAGCAAGGAGAGAGTCTTGAAAATTGATTAATTCTGAGAAACTGGTTAGCCTGGTGCAAAATAAAATGAACCACAAGAATCAATTCAAAATGTATTAAAGACCAAAATGTATTGGGAACAGGAGCAATATTACAGCAAGTAGGTGTTTGCCTTGCAAGCAGTTGATCTGGGTTTGATTCTTGGCAGTCAATATGACCCTCCAAGTTCTGCCAGGAATGATCCCTGAGCACAAAGGCCACCTAGTGTGACCCCAAAATAAACAAAAACAAGTACTAAATCTGTCTCTATAAAATTCAGTGAGGAAAAGATACACAGTATTCTCCAAGCTCTTCCTCTCAAAAGAGTTTCCAATATATAGCCTCATTGACAAAGGAAAAATCCTAAAAAATAAACTAATAGACTACATAAAATTAAAAAACTTTACATTAAAAAATAAATGAGACAAAATTTCATCTATGACCCTCTATTATTCCCTTCAACGGACACTGATCTGACCACACCCAGGTGCTAGAGGAGCCTAGGGCTCCAAAATGAGGATCTGGTGAGATGCAGGTCTGAAAACAAACATTGACACAGAAAATAATCCACACAGTGAAGAGGTACAAGAACAGGTTCAGGAAATCCAGCACTCATGCAAGGAATTCAACCACCGAAGCTTTCTGCTCCTAAGAAGGAATGAACCTCTGCCTTCCTCAGACCCCTGTTTTTATTGACAAGAATCAGGCCACACCTTAGGGTGGGAGAGGAAAACCAAGTATGGAATAACCTAATATCCCATCACTAGATCATACTCTAGGGGGGAGGACAAATAATGATTAAGGTAGGACCAGTAAACCAACACTCGAGTATGCTGTTTTGGGGGCTGATATCACCAGAGCTTTGTGGAGCAAGTGTAAGCACACACACACCCCTCCATCTTCCTGGCAGCTATAACCATGCCCACAAACACAGTTGCCATGTTCAATCTGGGCCAACTCCATAGACTCACTCTTTTCTCAAACAAGATGTAAAGTGGGAGCTGGGAGGTGGCGCAGGAGGTAAGATGCCTGCTGCCTTGCCTGCGCTAGCCTAGGATGAACCACGGTTCGATCCCCCGGTTCCCATATGGTCCCCCGTGCCTGCCAGGAGCGACTTCTGAGCGCATAGCCAGGAGTAACCCCTGAGCGTCACTGGGTGTGGCCCAAAAACCAAAAAGGATGTAAAGTGAGCCATGATAAATTATGGCTATTCTGGCTATAATTTACTGGCTAGAAAGCTGGCCATCTCTAGAGGGTAGACCAAGCCCCTACCCTGCTGAATGATGACCCTGTTTCCTCACTGACCTACAATTCCCTTTGGGAATGAAAAATTCCCCTTGTTGAATGAAAAAGGAACTCTATTCAAAACATCTATATTGATTCTAAATATGCTTTCTTAATCTTATATTCTCATGCCACAATATGGAAGAAAAGAAGATATATAAAAGGTAAAATATAGTCCAGAAAAGCATAAAGAAATTATCAAGCTATAATAAGCAGTGTAAACCCTGAAATAAATAGCAGGTGGGAATGTTGCATGGTTCAATCACATTAGAAAATGGAGACTTCTCAGGGGCCGGGCAGTGGCGCTGGAGGTAAGGTGCCTGCCTTGCCTTCGCTAACCTAGGTCGGACCGCGGTTCGATTCCCCGGTTCCCCATATGGTCCCCCGTGCCTGCCAGGAGCAACTTCTGAGCAAATAGCCAGGTAACCCCTGAGCATCACTGGGTGTGGCCCAAAAACCAAAAAAAAAAAAAAAAAAAAA
>PVKC010022372.1:0-17723 GCA_004027635.1 Crocidura indochinensis
AAAAAAAAAAAAAAAAAAAAAAAAAAAAAAAAAAAAAAAAAAAAAAAAAAAAAAAAAAAAAAAAACAAGAAAAGAAAAATCACACAATAAATATCTGAAAAATATCCAGTCACAGTTTTAAATTTAAATGATAACAACTTGCCAACTTCAACCTTTTGAATATGAAAAACAATGCTGTAGCCCTTGGTGAGCTATTCCTGTAGCTGATATCATTATAGAGTTTATAAAAATGATCCACCTGCCGAGACTAGAGTCACATCCTGACACATTGCTTGTCCCGGTGTGCTAGAGTCCTCGGAGAGAATGTGCTGACCTTGATTCACTGGCGGGGGGTGTAATCCGTGCCCCTGTTAGTGCCCAGGTCAGAAACATGCCTTCCTGCCTCCTACATGGAGTAAGTTGTTAAGCATTAGGAGATTGCTGCCTACCGTGATATATTAAAACCAAGAAAAAAAAATGATCCACCTATTTGTTTGGGCAATATGAAAATATCTTGCTAGAGTCCAACAAAATACCCATCTTTCAATCACCAATCTAATTCCCAAGAACTTGAAATAATTTCTAGTAAGCCAGTTCTCAAAAAGCTTCCTATAAATATTCAAACTTTATTAAAAAATTAATACTATTATTCATGATATTAATTAGCTAGTCAAACTCTACTCCAACTGTTTATGCTCAAAGTATCATATGTGTTACCAAGGATTGAACCCAGGTAGACAGAATGCAAGATAAGATCCTTAATTGCTACACTATCTCTCTGGCTCCAACAACTAATTCCTTTAAATAGAAATGAAAAATAACTGTTGGGGCTTGTAGGTACTTGCCTTGCATTTGTCTAACACCTGGTTCAATTCTTGGCATTGTATGTCAGCCCCAGGCTCAATCCCGAGCAATACTTGGAATGACCCTGAGCACAGATATAAACCCAGGTGTAAACTCTGAGAACTGCCAAGTGTGCCTCTAAAACCAACAAGGGAGAAAAAAGAAAAAGAAAAAAATAGCTACTACTTCAATGAAAAATTTAGAGTTAATTTAACACATTAAATTTAATTATCTGAGAAGTAAGAAAAGTGCTTCAATTCAGCAACAATATTCATAGCATCTATAGGGAATAATTCCAGGGTTCTCCTTTCTTCATTTCTAAGAAGTAGATTCTGGAGCATTATCAATGTATTGCAAATAGTCGGAGCCAAAGTACTTATGGTTAAGATGCAATATTGTCTTTTTTCTTCCTTTCCTTGTAGTAATATCAACTTTCTACAATCTGTTAAGCACGGTTCTCATAATCAGAACCTTTCATTTCCTAACTGCCCCAGCTTCTCTTTGAATTGTAGTTATAGCAAATACATATTAGAACTGGGTTTTTTTTGTATAAATATATGCCAGTTAGCTGAATACTTGCACATCTTATGTTGTATACACGTGACAAAGAACTGTGCTTCTCTTCCATGCCCTTGGTGGACAAGACTTATTAATCTATCATCTCCCTCCCAGATCTAGCCTTGACCTTAAGATCTCTCTGACTACTTCAGGTAGCCTCTCAATTTGAGACAACTCTTTTTTTTTTTTTTGGTAGGCAGTTCTTTTAATATTTCATCTCAGAGTTGAAGTGATGTCAACTTTTTACTCTCCTTCTATTTGTTTAGTGCTAAATGCACTAAAATAAGACAAACATTAAAATAAGGTTTTTAAGGATCGCCTAAAGGTGGAATGTTATGTGTGTATGCTACATTTAGAATGGAAAGGGAACAAATAAACAGTGTGGGTGGTGGTATTTTTGTTTTGTTAATCACTTTTATGAGGTTCATACTCCCATGTTTCTCCTTTGTTAGTGTTTTGCTTGTTTCATTTGGTTCAATATTAGTAATTATATGGTTACTTGGTACTTATTAACATAGAAATAAGTTGTGGAGAAACCAAACTAGTTTTACTAGAAACTGTCCCTAAGAATAGCTCTTCTACAAAATAGTTTGTCCGTACTTACTCAAGTTGCATTCTGTTTGCATTTCAACCTCCCAAGCTTTTCAGATCTGAACTGAAATCCTCTTTGTGAAATTATGCTATTGGTAGACCTCTATTAATGGCAGTTTGCCTTTTGATCAGTAAGATTTTGTTTCTCCTCCAGGAATGTTTAAATGATCACCAAAAGCAAACTCTGATTCTATGAAGCATGTGGCTATTTTATCAGTTAAGGTGACAAAAGATGATGCATACTGTTCTAGCCAGATACTCAGGTATGGCCATCAGAGCCAAATATTGGATTGCAATATTGAATGAAAACATTATTTTTTTGAGGGGCACACCTGGTGACGCTCAGGGGTTATTCCTGACTATGCACTCAGAAATCACTCCTGGCTTGGGGGACCATATGCGATGCAGAGGGATTGAACTGCAGTCCATCCTAGGCTAGTGCAGGCAAGGCAGATGCCTTACTGCTTGCACCACACTGCTCCAGCCCCGAGAATATTCATATTTTTGAAAGTGAGAAAAAAATATATTTTTCTTTTAACATTTCTTTTTCATTATTCATTAAATTCAATGTGTAATAAGAATACATCTTGTGTTGATTTCTTTTTTTGTAAGATTGGACCACTTCTAACATGGAAGGTTATCCTGGACAACCTGATTTCTCCACCCCCCACCAGTCTTCCCATTATTCTGCCCTGACCTCTGCAGGTCACAGCTAATGTTGTAAAAAAAAAAATAGGCTGCATCCTAATCATGCTGTAAACTTTAAGTAAATAGCAACTTATCTTACACTGTCTATAAAAATCCTACTGGTCAATAAATCAAAAACCCAGTTTTTCAGAAATGTAGTTGCAGAAAATAGCATCTTGTAGAAGAGTTGAAGCATGATAAGACATGAAATCTCCACAGAAATTTGATTTGATGGACAGCTCTGTAGTTCTCTATGATGTTGGGATATCCTTATACAGGCAGTGGGTTGTATGGCTGGAGAAACCACCCCCCCCATGTGACTGATCACTAGGGCTTCAGAGTCCTGCTGAGTGCTTTGAGTATTGGATCTTTCAGCTCAACCCAGATTTCTTGTACAAACTTTGAAAAGCTTTTGCCATCACCATCCTTTCTAATTAATAGGAAGTAAGTGACCATTCTTAAATCAGGAAGGCAGATATTCTCATTAAGAGAGTCCTTCAGCAGCTAGAGGCAGTCAGTTATAGAATCAGTTATAGAAATTAAAAACAGAATAGCTGCCAGAGCGATAGCTCAGAGGTAGGGCGGCTGATCCAGGACAGACCTCAGTTCGCTCCCTGGCATCCCATATGGTCCCCCAAACCAGGAGTGATTTCTGAGTGCATAGCCAGGAGTAACCCCTGAGTGTCAACGGTGTGGCCCAAAAAACAAAAAACCAACTAAAAACAGTATACCTTTGACACAGACACATGTAGTCTCAGCCATAAATTATGGAAAAGAAATAATAGCACTAATCAACCCTGGTCCTGCCTCTGGATGCATGTTTGTGCTAAAGCCCCAGAAATGGGGGAAGGGGAGTAATTATGCATATTTCTCAATCATGCTATGCAAAACACTCTAGACCATTGTTTTTATGTCAGTAGCCTCTTCCAGAGCTGGACAAATCCACCTTGTACTCATTCTGAACAATGTTCTATTCCCTTTTCTGGCTAGCTCTCAAAATACTGAAATGTGAAGTTACAGGTGCTAAGAATAGTCATACCTGCCCTACACTAAGATAAGGGTGGTCATACTGCTTGTTACTAGTGCTATAAATATGGAGCCCAGTGGAGCTTCCTCTAAGAGTTCTATGAAATTCTGTAGCCAGTCTCTCATAATGCCTCTGTCTTCACATTCTTGGGCAAATGGAATGGTTCCCTAAGCAAGCCCCAATGCTAACCTATTCTTATCACTAGTTTTGCTTGTGTGTGGCAGCTCACTGTGCTGCACATGGCAGGCCTGTCTCCTACCAGGACAGTTACCTGTTAAATGGATGAAGTATCTATATGGTTTGGTTTTTGCATATGTACAAGAACTGCATTTTGCAGGACCCCAATATTTGAGCTGTGTGTGGGCCCCAGAGGCTCTAAAGTGTAGAGAGATATTACTGTTGAAAGGAAAATTCTAAATCTTATTACAGGTCTTGACTCAGAGGAAGAACTTGGGCTGCTCTGTCACCATCCATCCTATCTAGGTGATTGTCTGGGGCTGACTGTGGGCTCTTGAAGTCCTGTAACCTTTTGTTCATATTTCATATGTCTGCACGTCTGCATGATGATTCAAGCTTGAAGGGTTGGGTACGCAAAAGGGAGACATGTCCTGGCCACTGTGTTGCTGGGAAGCTCTCCAAGTTTGCGGAGAGCTAAAAGAATGATCCATCTCCTGGGTTCTCCAAGTCACCATCCAGCATTTTGGTATCGTGCATAGCCAGCGGCTTCAGCATTTGGGGGGATGTGGAATAAAGAAAGCAAATTGGCTCTAGCAAATCCAATATCTACTATTGTCCTCATGACTGTGATGTGTTTGCCATACAGCTTACAAAGACAGCCAATCTTCATGCTTTCTGGTTGTCAGCATCTTGCCTGAGTTTGTTTTTCTTTTGTTTTGTTTAAACAGGGCAGTACTGATTATGGGGAAGAGGGTGTTATTTACATATTATTTATTTCCACAAAGAAGTAACTGCCTTTAGGCTGTTACTAAACCTCTTCTTATGTGTTTTCCCTTCCTAGACCAGAGAGTGGCTTCCTTCTGTACTCTGACAGATATGCAACATGGCCAAGACTTGGAAGATGGCCAGGAATTGCCTTTATGTGACGATCCAGGCAGTGGCAAAGATTTTATGGACACAGCTGGGTATGTGAGCTCCCATAGATCATCTCACATTCTGTGATTCACAGGGATATAGCTGTTCCAGGCCAACCAGGATTCCATTACCATCCTTGCCTTTCCATGTTTCCTCAGAATACAAAGCTACGACTGAGTGGGGTTTATTTGGCTGCATATCCTTTGGTATGGACAGCACTTGGCAGCATAATTACTATTCTCCATGGGCACCATGTATGCCAAGATATGATGCCCCATGCCCACAGTGACAACCTTATATTCAGCAGTGTCTACTGATTAATCCTTAAAACAACACAGACATGACACATTCAGGTTATTTTTGGGTTTTAGTTTTGGTCTTTTATGGGGTGCCAGGGATAGAATCCTAGCAGGGCAGCTCTGGCTCCTCTGCACCATCACTCTAGCCCAAATATACCTTGTTGACCTGCTTGCCACCTGCAAGAATGACTTGCAAGGAGCACAGAAATGTGTCAAGAATGAACAATAATCCACAAACTATATATTTTTTATTTTGTCCATTCTTGCCTCATCCTAACTTTCATAAAAATCGAGTTAACATAAGCTTGCAGGTTCTAACTTGGCAATGGACTTAAAGACAGAGAAAGGCAACTTAGGTAAGTAAAATTTATGTTTAGTCCCCAGAATTTCAGTCTGGTCTCTGTTGTTCCAATTTGCCAAACATATTTAGATCATTGTCTTGTTTTCTAACTAATATATATGCCTGAAGATATTCTGAGTTCCTTTTTATATCAATGAAAAACAGGAGAGATTTTCCCACCAAAGCAACAATATAATCACTTTTAAATTTGACATTATACTATTTACTTTCTTTGTTGGGCTCAAAGTACATAGTTTTTGGATAAAAAAATGATAGTTGAAAATACTGAATCAATTGTCTTAATGCCAGCGTTCTTGTCTTTTAATTTTGTTCTTATTTTCTAGAGACCGTTCTCCATCAACACTCACTGGTAAAGTCAATCAGCTGGAGCTAATCCTTCGACAGCTGCAGACTGACCTTCGGAAGGTAAAGAAAACTATTGAAAATAAAAATGAAGAAATTGGGGCCAGGAATATCTCAAGCTAATAGCCAAGCACATGCTCAGCTTATGCAACCTCTTAACAACACAAGACTCTATAAATGGGGCCAGAGAGATAGCACAGCGGTAAGGCATTTGCCTTCAAGCAGCTGACCCAGGATCACTTGGGTGTTTCAAATCCCGCCATCCCATGTGGTCCCCCGTGTTGGCGAGGAGAGATTTCTGAGCACGGAGCCTGGAGTAACCCCTAAGCGCCCTTGCTGGGTATGACCCAAGAACAAAACAAACAAAAAAACAGACTATAATCACTTACTTCCAGGACTGCTAACTCAGAGCACTGAAGCTCTAGAGTCACATCAAGCACCACTGGGGGTGGGGGGGGGCTTTATATTTAAAAAAATAATTAAAAAGGATGGAATTGTAGGATGATTGTACAGCACTCCCTGAAGTTATCCCTGCACACATAGCCACATGTAAGCCCTGAATACCACATAACCCAAAACAAAATGTTTAATTAAAAAAAGAGGACAGACTATCACCATAATCGAAACCCAACAGTAAATGAAAATGGAGACCCTAGAGTTCTAGTGTTATTTTCTGGCCTGTAACTAATATATTTAATGCCGAGAGCATACCAGGATCACAATAGATAGGACTAAATGAGATTGAGACCTCTTGGGCTATGCTGTCTTCAGCATGAGGTAGGAATGCAGCAGGCTGGCATTTTTAGTGGGTTGTCAATCAGACCAAATACGTAAGTGTCAGGGCAGATCAAAATCCCAAAGAGAGAGGGTTAGAAACAGGGTTTAATTAAGGGAGAGGCAAAGCAGGGAAGCTCGGGGCCTTACAGACAGCCCCTAGGCAGAAGAGAGGGGGGAGGGGAGGGGGAGGAGAGAGATTTGGGACATTGGTGATGGGAATATTGCACTGGTGAAGGGGAATGTTCTTTACATGACTGAAACCCAACTACAATTATATTTGTAATCAAGGTGTTTAAATAAAGATTATTAAAAGAGAGAGAGGGAGAGAGAGAAAGAGAGAGAGGAGAGAGACAAGAGGGGGAGAGAGAGAGAGAGAGGAGAGAGAGAGAGAGAGAGAGAGAGAGAGAGAGAGAGAGAGAGAGAGAGAGAGAGAGAGAGAGAATGGGACCAGCCAGGAAAAAGACCAGAGAAAAGGAAACAGTAACAGAAGTAACAAAAAGCAATTCAAGCCGGAAGTCCAACAAACAGTTTCTCCAAGTTTCTACAGCAATTTGGCTACAACCATCCAGCAGAAGAAATCTAAGGTGGGAGGAGAAGCTGCATTTCAACCCTGGGCTTATATTCCTCTACCTATTGCCCCCTGTGGCAGTTACTAGATAACTAGAGGCTTCTGATAATGAACTCAACCCTTAAAAAGACACTAGTCAGCTTATGACTGGCCAGGGGCCATAAGAGTCTCTTTTTCCATATTGAAAATGAAAGTCCTGGAGACAAGGATTAAAATACCGACTTTAGTCACTTGAAAAGTCAAGACTGTGACCCATCAATAGAGAAATCAGTAAGCAATGATGACCAAGCTTTAGTTACCTGCCGGGAACTAAATGGGCTGAAAAGAATGTGTAGGTTGAATCAGTCCCTTCCAACCATCCCTTTCCCTTTCTGCATGCTTGGCAGAAACTAGGAGCAGGCAAATGTCCAAAAGATGTTACACTCCCAAATAAACAAGTAAATGATAAATAAAGATAAAGGTTTCATGTCCTATGAATTCTTGACCATGCCTCTCTTTGTCTCCATGTCACCAGGAAAAGCAAGACAAGGCAGTGCTCCAAGCCGAAGTGCAACATCTGAGACAAGACAACATGCGGCTGCAGGAGGAGTCACAGACAGCCACAGCACAGCTGCGAAAATTCACAGAGTGGTTTTTCAGCACTATTGACAAAAAGTCTTAACCATTCTGGACCCCCGAGGGACTCTGGGAAATGCCTTGAGGCCCTTCAAAATCACAAATCTGTGGCGTTTAGCTGTGCTTGCAGCCAAGTAGTTGTTTTTGCTCTATGTTCGCCCCAGCAGGAGAGGGAGCTGTTGTTGGTAGCCCCTGTGTGACATAACTGTAGGAAGATGAATGTAACTCCCCTTGTCCAGATGAATGTAAACCCTGGAGTCAGCTTGGACCTTTTTCTTTGGACTCTGCTACAATGATCCTCTGGCAGGGGCTTACCTCAAGAGGGAAGAGAGTTGGGTTTTATTTCCTCTATCAGGTGACAGGGATGTTAAAGCAATTTACCATAGTTTGGGCTTTAGTATTGTAAAATATACATGCAAACAAATAATCAGTAATATACCTTAATTTAAAGGTGCTCTATTTTTTTGGATGTACAATAGTTTTATTTCCACAGCCACATTATCATAGCAATAAGAGAAAGAGGCATAGTAAATAGCTGAAAAGCCCTGTAGAGCAAACAAAAGCACTTATGTGTCGAACACTAGTTTGAATATAGTTATTTTAGAAACTTATTTACTTGCAGGAGCAAAGATGCCTGAAGATTTGCAGTGTTTAAGGGTTACAAAAGAAGATGTATATGCCTTGTAAATGGCTCACTAAGTAGTCACTTCAACTCTTCACTTTTGTATAGCTAATGTTCTTCTGTAAACAGAGTGGACTGTTTCAGACTATAACTCTCCTTGTATGCTGTGAGCCAGCAGAATCCCATGTAAAATGCCAAATTTGTCTATCTTTGTACAGAAGCTTTGATGAAGTGTCTTGTATTTAACATCCTTATTTAAGCTTATTTAACCTTAAATCGTTAATTTTATAAATTCTGGTCTTACCTATGCTGGGAGGAGGGAGGTGTAGGTAGCAGCAAGCTCAGAAAAGACAGAGCTTGCCCTTAACAGACTGATGAGCAGGGCAGGAAATTCTAACAACTGGATGCTGCTAGTAACAAGTTGTTTGTATTACTTTACCATTTTTAACTGTTCTCTTTGAGATGAACCTACATTTTGCTTTTTTAATAAATGTTAAAAGAGTAGATGTAAGCAATGGCATTGTCTGGTGAATTTGGTTTTTTGGTCATACGAATCCAAGCATTTGTGAGTTTATTTGGCTATTGAGGGGGGAAGTTCTTCATCTATGTTAAATAATGTTTAACCACCTTTATGATAGACTCCCAAAAAGACTTCAAGAGCACCATGAGTCTCTGCTATATCCCCACATGCTTTCTATAATTTTCTTCCTTCTCTTTGACTCCTAGCTGTACCTTTACTATATTGGCAGTGGGAGTCTTGTTTTAAGACTCAGCAAATTTAGGCCCAAATAAATAATGTTATTTTACCCTTTTCAGAATTTTATTAAACAAAGAATTTGGTATTGCATTAAAAGTTTAACATAGACTGGGCCGGAGTGATTGCATAGTGGTAGGGCATTTGCCTTGCACGTGGATGATCAGGGAAGGAACCAGGTTCAATCCCCAACAATTCAGGCTGCCAAGAGCAATTTCTGAGCACAGAGGCAGGAGTGACCCCCTGAGCGCTGCCAAGTGTGACCCAAAAAGCAAAAAAAAAAAAAAAAATACTATTAAGACTTTTAAAAAGAGTCAGTAAGGGATGGCTTATAAATATTTTATTTTTTATTTCTAATCAATTTTTTAATTCCTTTACTTTATTTATACAAGGTAGTTTACAAAGTTGCTCATAATAGAGATGTTTCTGGCATTCAATGTTTTAATACCAATCCCACCACCAGCTCTACCAATGTCCCCGTTCCCATCCAACCACAACCCTGCCCCCTTGGCAGATATAAAATAATTTACTTTGTACTGCTTATTATGGGGGGCTTTAATGAAAGAAAATTTGTGAAAAGTGTTACATCTCAATAGAGTTATTAAGTCAGTCATTGTCTAAAGATTTGCAAAGCTGTTTTGTTGCTCTCTGAGCATTCAATGTTACTTAGTTTATTGACCAGAGGTGGTTTCTATGCTACTTTGACATCTACCCTGTGAGTTCCTAGAGGTGTTGCATACATGGCCATCCACTCCAGGAATTCCATGATCTCATCTGGGCTGATAAAAGACATGGCAGCAACTCTGGGACGTATCTGTGGCTGCCAAAGAGATTGGGGAAGGCTGCTAGAGCTTTTGGAAATACAGAGGAATTGGGTGAGGCTGCTGCCCTCACTGCAAGAAGAACCAATTCTCAGCCCCAAAGTTGGCATATCTGGATTTTTTGTAAGTTAGGTATTTCTGCAGAGATCAGTAGAATAGTGGTGAAGTGGGGCCATTAGCATGTTATAGAGAATATTGTAGAATGCAACTGCTGACACTTCAGCTGGATAGTGACTTGGCCTGCCCACTCCACTGAGTGACCCCATAAATTTTTACAGTAGCCTATATAAATTTGAATCAAATGTAAAATAAAAAACAGGGAGAGATTAGACAGGGAAAACTAGAGATAGTATAGCAGAAAAGGTTCTGGACTTAGATGTGACTAATCTTTATTCAATCCCCAACACCACAGTTGAGCTCTTCCTGGTGTGATTCTGAACAAAGAGCTAGGAGTTAGCCCTGAGCACAGCTGAGTGCTCCCCTCAAGACAAAAAAGAATGAAGATAAAATGGGGACTAAAGAGGTAGAGGAAACTTAGCATAAGTTGCCATACTGTTTTCCATCTTCTGAGAGTAGAAGTGTAACAAGAACTGAAAAGGAAGACATGATTCCAGGAATTTATCCCTAGAAGGATTTGTCTAATGGGCCTGAGGTATATTCAGAAGTAGCCTAACATTCTTAGGGCTGACATTCCGTAGGCTATATAGGATTTTACTGTCTAAAAGATAGAGGCTCGCCTCAAATGTACCCAGTGAGTCTAGGTTTTCAGGGAGCCAGTACAATATAGAGCATATGGTCTCTTTTCTGTCACTAAGTCAGGAAATGTGCTAGGCAGTGATCAGGACCAACCAAATGCAATCTTCATGCTACTTCAGATTCAATCTGGAGAGAGAGAAACATGATTTTATAATATGAAGGACAGACAGATTGCCTAGAATGGGCTCTCTGAAATAATACTTATAATAAACTGATAAATAATATCAGTTACTTCATGCTTGAACATGCTTGGACACTGCTTGGAACCTTTTGTTAGTTCCATAGAAACCCTGATAATTCTCTCCTTAAAGATGAGAAATTGATTTTGTTATTTATTAATATTTGAGAAAAATAAAACCATGTATTTAGGATAAACAATGAAAATCTGAAAAATATCAAAATCATATAACTAACTAAACCTGGAACAAGCACTGCATTAAACAACTTTAAAAAAGAGTGTAAGATGTCAATAATAGTTGGAAATGATCCTTTTGAACAAGAACTGGGTACTAAAAGGAGATAAAGTGATACGCATTATACTCCTTTAGTAACAATATTGCAAGCTACATTGTCTAAAAGAGAAAAAGAGAAAAATAAAAATATATGCTACAATGGAGGCCGGCAGGGTGGTGATGGTGGAACTGGGGACACTGATGGCAGGGAATGTGCACTGGTAAAGGGTTTTGGACATTATATGACTGTCCCTCAATCGTGAAAAACTTTGTAACTGTGTATGTAATAGTGATTTAATTAAAGAATTTATTTTTTTTTCTCATTTTAAAAGCAAACCTAAAAAAGATGAGAAATTGAGATGTCTCAGGGAGACCTTTTTGCAGAGGTGATAATTTGAAAGTGGAAAAAAGTAGATCATGGAATGCTCAGAGAGTGTTTAGAGAGAGCATTCTATAGGGAGGGAAAAAAAACATGGAGTTCAGAGTCCTTGAGGCTATGGAAAGGATGTACACAAAATGTGAAGTGCTTGGAAAGGAGATGTTGAGGAAGAAATAAGTATAAGCCAGGTCATTAAAGACAGGCTGGAGTAGAGTTTGGATTTTGTTCTATATTAAATAGTGTTTATTGAAAAGGCAACCTCTTATGTGACCTACATTTTAAAGTGGAATTATGGGTTCTAAAGGAGAATGGGTCCCACAGGACAGGCATCTCAACACATTTCTGTATAAGGTATGGTAAATGCCTTGGGAATCACATACTCTGTTGGCTATTTTTAAATTCAGATATACCTGGCTGGGAACGTAGTTAAGTGGTCAGAGATCATGCTGTTTGTGTGCAGGGACCCACAGTTGATCTCTAGCACTTCTGGGGTTACTCAAGTGATCTCCAGTGACACAAAGACTATGTAGATCTTGGCCCAAGAATCAAACTGTTGGACCCATATATTCAAGTACTTTAGAAAGTGACCCTGAGCACTGATTGGATGCCCGAGAAACATCATCAAACTAATTCAGAGTTAATACCTTGTAATGCTAGCAGAGCCACTTTTAGCTTACAAAAGTTGCGTAGTTGCCCAACTCTGGTAGAACAGAAAAACTCAAAAAGAAAAGTTTATGTGAGAGATTATAGGAAAGAAGCTGGAGGAGATTCCCACATGAGACTATTCCTAGAGCTCACAGACCTACTGATGGGGTGAAAAGTCCTGATTCAGTCCTAACCTTCAGAGGAGTGGATAAACCACACTAGTCAATTTTGCTATTTCCAGCTATTTCTTGCCTTTAATAAGAGAGTAGCAGAAAGATGATCTGCTTCCTGACAAGTTCCTGCAGTGCAGATCTACTGCAGAGCAAATCTTACGTAGATGCATTTGCTTTAGAAACCACTAGCAAATGGAAATTTTGCTTAAAGTTATTTAGAGAAAATGAAGGATTCTGACCCAACCTTTAGTTAATTAGAAAGCCATTTCACCTTCCTCAAATGTACCAGTATATAAAACCAGAAGGTTGGCTTTGAAGAAGTATGATATAGCAGTCTGTACTAGTAAGGAAGAATAATTTCTCATGCCAGCTTCCAAAGAATTCTACCAAAGAGCATAGTGAAATGACTTGGACTTCTTCCATTTTTTTCAAGTGTTTTTTTTTTTCCCAGTCAATAAGCAAAAAATAGCGTACTTGGCTTTAAACTACTTGAAATCCTGATGAATAGTGGTAATTACAAATCACACCCCTAAAAACCAAGTACATTGTGTAAGGACTTATAGGGCACAAACTAATTAAATAATGAAACATATCCACTAAAGATGATTATTTTTATTCTAGACTTATTAATATCAAACATGATTTCTAACCATATGGGGTTATCTATTATGTATTAAGGGCATTCTAGAACGTGAAAATTAAAGTTAATTTGCATAGCAGGCCTTTAAATTGCTGTTCTCTCTATCAGGGAGTAGGTTTATTATTAAAATATGTAACATTTGGGGATGTAGGAGGACATAGCAATATAGTCCTTCCTTTGCTAATATCAATTACCATTTGAAATGCTGGATTCTATTATCCAGCATTAACAGCAGAATTAACCAAGAATTTTCATCAACCCATGAAAACATAAACCAGTCTGTCTACAAATACATATATCAGAGACATGTATATGCATATTTATATGTATGTATCATATATCTAGTAAAGAATAATACTTTTGATAGATTTATTTACCTATCTATAGGAATTTAACTTTGTTCTAAAGCAGAGTATTTGAATATTAAAATTATCTTTCCTATTGTAAAATGTTGTCTTGAGCAACCTAGAACTGTGGTTAAGAGAATAAATTAGCATACTCTTCAGATTTATCATGCAATTAGTTCCCTAGGTTTGGAGAAGCTGTTACTATGATCTCTTGAAGAGTGGACTCACCCTTTATTTCTACCAAATATATACCAGATTTAACATACCAAATAGAAGGCATGTTCCAAGAACTGCCATCTTTGGCAAAGAAACCATACTAACCATGCCAGACTCTGTGAGATGCATTCCTGCAAACATTACTAAGCAACAAAGACCTGCCACTTTCAGTCCTGCCTTCTGAAGATTAATAAGTAACCTAGATTCGGAAACCAGGCCGATAAAATTCCTCATAACTTTCAGATTTGTGGAAATGAAAGAAAAGCTTGTGGTGGGAGGAAGTGCTAAGTGCTAAATATTTTTTCAGGACACAGACATGTATCTCAGTTCTAAAAGGCATACATAAAACCTGGGTTTGATGACTGAGATGGCAAAAATATCCAAACGTCATTTTGTCTTTTTTTGCAGGCTACACCAGCAGTACTCAGGAATCACTGATGGCAGTCACAGGAGAACTTAAATACTTCTAGGGTTATAATGCCGGTCAGCTGTGTGCACGGCAAACACCTACCATTGCACTCTCTCTCTGGTCCCCACATCCCACCTATGTTTTGCCCATTTGAATATTTTTAGTAAGAAACAGCATATTTCTTTTTTTTTAGAAACAGCATATTTCAATTCACATGAGTGTTCATGAGATTTTTCTTATGAGTTTAAGAACTGTTTAGTTCACAGTTATGCATGCCACTCATTAGAAGAAAGAAAAGAGAGTAGAATTGACTGAATTTAATACGGTGTCTACTTCAAAGCAAGATGAGAGGTAAATCTCTCTATTCATGCTCAAATGATACAAATATTGTAAAAGATATACAAGAAATCATGATGACTCCAAAAGTAACTCAACAGCCAAAACTCCTGACTTTAAACAGTAAGAATTAGACAGAAACCAGCACAATTAAGTTTTTTGAATTTTATAAAAGTTTTAAGTGAACATCACCACCACCAAAACTAATTTTGCATATAGCTACTTTTTGAAGAATCATTGAAACTCTGTCCAGCTTATCTGAATGACAGAAAACGTTCTTATCTTTTAAATCTTTTCAAACTTTTTGTACAATGATTACCACCTGCACACTGAAAAATATCAGTCTCTGTCTTTCATTATCAGAATCCTCCTAAAATTTTAATATCAACTTGTTTTTAGAACAGATGAGGGGCTGGAGAGTACAGCTGGTAGGACACTTGTCTTTCACAAAGCCAATCTGGGTTCTATCCCTGGCATCATATATAGTCCCTGGAGCACTGCCCTGAAATGTTGCCAGAGTACAGAGCCAGGAGGAAGTCCTGAGGATAATGCAATACACTCTCTGTACCCTACACAAAAAAAATCACATGAGAGCAAATGAAAAATTATCAGATCCTTCGACATACAAATTGCTTCTTGCCATTGAAGTTAAAAAAAAATTAAGGCTTAGACTAACTATCCTAACCATTGTACTGATACCCCTCAATCAGCCTGCTGTTTGAAGTTTTGCTGCCCATAACCAGCCTGCCCATATCCAGTGAAATCATGAAGAAAACTGCATTAAAGAAAGGGATTTGGAATCAGAGCATGTCAGTAAATTATATGCTTTGACTAAATCTGTGCCAACTCAGGGGAAAAAAAGCTATAAATACACATCTGCAGAAGAGAATGGAGATGTTAGTAGAGTCTGCCCTGTCACTGTAAATAATATAAACTGGGCCTGGTTGTTTGGGGTTCTTGCCCCAGTTCTTCATGATAGCAAACCAAATGGATCTAGCTAGACATCCTTTAAATGGATATAATTAAACTTAGCTGTCATGTGCTTTTTTAGAATCTCATTAAATACCTTGTAGAAGTCATAACTGAACCCCATCTGAGCTCAGGGCTTGAAAATAAAAGCCTAAAACACACAAGCCATGAATATAGAATTTCAGTTTGGGGCATTCTATATCCCTTTAACTTAAGCATTTGAAACCCCAAATAGCTCTACTAACACAGGAAGATAACATTCTGTTAACATATAGAAGTCATCAGGTTAACCTCTCTACTTACTTGACTATTGTTCTTAAACTCTGAAAGCCCTTGTTCTGCGAGCATCATCCTCAAACTGTTCCATTTCTGAATGACTGTGCAGGGTGCTAGGTTGCAGGGGCAACAGCAGAAAGAGGGTAATGACCTATTTAATTAGAGAGATGGCATGTGCAGGACCTCCTATTTATATTAATTCCTTTATAGAGATGAGTTCTGTAAGTTTCTTCCTAATTTAATAAGTTTATATTCTGTTCCTTTAAAGTAAGTGCCTCTTAAGTGATTTGTCCTAATAAGTAAAACTGAACAAAACTTGACTGTCTTAATTGTCCACCATCTTATAGTTTGTATGTGGATTATTTCTGCCAGTGACGCTAATTTTCAATTACAAAATTAAAGTGTTAACATATTATCCAAATTGTAGCCATAAGCAAAAGAAAGTCTGCAAAAATCCTACCTTCATTTGTTCAAAGAGCCAATTTGGGTGCAGAAATTTATTTCTAACTATGAATACATTAATAAGTGTGGACATTGAATTTAGAGATAATGCAGCTTTTATTTATGAAACTATTTATTAGTATATATCACAGTCAATATTCCTGCCTGAAAAAAATTTTTTTTTGGTTTTTGGGTCACACCCGGCAGCGCTCAGGGGTTACTCCTGGCTCCATGCTCAGAAATTGCTCCTGGCAGGCACGGGGGACCATATGGGGCACCAGGATTCGAACCGATGACCTTTTGCATGAAAGGCAAACGCCTTACCTCCATGCTATTTCCTGGGCCCCCTGCCTGAAAATTTTGACTTTAGCTGCCTGAAAATTTTGACTTTAGCTCTTTAAAAACATATTGACTTTACTTTCTGTGACTTCATCAAGCATGCCTTGACCCCTCTGAATTATGCCTACTGATAAATTATATTATAAATGAAAAGGATGTGGGCTCAGACAAGTGTTGGCAAGGATATGGAGATATGGCAACTTTCATTTGTCATTTTCATTGTAGTTTAGTAGCATAATTAGTTAACATTTAACTTGTGTTAACATTTAAGATTTTCATGAATTGCACAATCATCACCAACAAATCATCACTGCACAATCATCACCAGCAAAATACCCAAGACCCTCCACCATTGTCCTTTTGTCATTTCTCATTTACTTTATTGTCCTCATCCCTCTCACCTTGCTTAGTAATCTCAGATAAACAAACAAAGTCTGAGGGTTTGCCATCATTAAATATTGTCTGCTCCTTTCTATTTCTTTAGATACCAAAGACGGTGAGATTACACAGTATTTTCCCTCTGACTTAGAAATTGAAATCCTTGGGCATTTTCTGATGGGAATACAAAATAATGTATCCACTATGAAAAACACTGTGCTCATTCATTCCCCTAAAATGTTAACATAAAATTACCACATAATCCAACTATTCCACTCTGGGCATTATTTATTATCATTAATTTTTTGTGTGGTTTTTGGGTCACACCAGCAGTGCTCAGGGGATACTCCTGGCTCCATGCTCAGAAATTGCTCCTAGTAGGCACGAGGGACCATATGGGACTCCAGGATTTGAACCGGTGACCTTCTGCATGAAAGACAAATGCCTTAGCTCCATGCTATCTCTCCGGCCCTTATTATTAATTTTTATTATTACTCATTTTATATTTATTATGAAAGTAGGGACTCAAAAATATAGTTGCACATATAAGTATACAAAAACAGTATATAATATTCAAAAAGCAGATGCAACTCACTGTGGTCAGAGAATGAATGGAGGTACAAAAAGTGGTGAATCCACAGCAACGAATTTTAAATTATAGTTCAGATTATAATATGGAATCCTGAAGACACAAGCTAAATGAAAATAAGCAGCTAAAAGAGGACACTTTCTAATGTCAATTATATAAAACATTGAGAATAGTAATATTTATAGATCTGTAAAGAATAATAATTACATGTGGCTAGAAATGGGTGATGGGAAGCTGTTATACAATGGGTATGGGATTATTATGAGGGTGATTTGTTTTTAAGGAAGTAATTTTGCTACATCCAGAGATGTTCAGGGGCTATTCCTGGTTCTGTAGTAAGGAGCTATTTCTGGCTCTGTGGTCTAGTGGTATTTGGAAAATCCATATGTGATTTCAATGATCAAACAGAGGTCATCTATTGGTAAAAAAAAAAAAAAAAAAA
>PVKC010022373.1:6531-17818 GCA_004027635.1 Crocidura indochinensis
AAAATATAAAATATAAAGTACATATACATATATTTATGTCCCTCGTATTTATGTCAACTCTTGATTTTAACATAATTTTGTCAAGCATTTTTATAAATTTATTTTATGAATACCTATTATAAAAATCTATAAAAATTCAATACAATTACAAAATAAAAGTGACATTTCACTTTAGACTAAATTTAAGAAGCTATCTACAATGGATCTCCTTGTTTTGTTGTTGCAAGATTCCCATACTACTGAACTACCTTGCCTTTCTATCCATATCTTTCTTTACCTTCATGGAATGAAGCCCATTCTGACCTAAGTTTCAGGTTAGCACAAACAGAGTATTCTTTCCATTTTTTATTTTTAATAATTTTATATAATTTTGCCTTCTGAAATGGCATTCAGTCATTATTAACGACTAGGACATAAATATTGTCTCCTCTGACAATAAGAAAAAATAGCTAGCTCCTTATTTATGTTTCTATAAATTTTCCTAATACTCTATTTTTAATTAAAAGGCACACAAATAGGTACAAGTACCATATTTTCATTGACAATATTTCTTATGCTTTCAACATTATCTTATAGAATCTATATGATAGAGTTAAAGAGGAATAGAGTGAGAGAATAGAGAAGAAATATGTGGCTATATACAATAATATTTATCTGTATTGATTCATAATTTATAAAACTTGATTACCTGTTTATTAAAATAGCAATAATTAAAAGGTATATAAAATAACATGCTAGTGATTTCAAAATGTGTTTGAATTTTACATATATTTCAGCTGAATTCAACATTTCAGGGTTATTAATTTACATAAATCTTGTTATATTTAGAAAACAGTTTCATGTGCTTAACTTAAATATAGCCCCACTATTACACAGAAGAAAAGTATTGAAATAAACTTCTCATCAGCAATTCTATGATTAATAACTGATTAACTAACAGCAGATCACACTATAAAATAAAGCACTGGGAACAGAAATATGACTAGACTGCAACCCTAAAAAAATTGTTGAAATAAGGTAGACAGAACAATAATAGATAAAAAGTACCATCAAGGAATTGACATCAAAATAAAGATGGGTACAAAATAGGTGAGGCTATAAAGATGATGAAGGTAAACTCTTCCTAGTGTTGTCAAAGAAAATATTATTGTGTAGATTTTCACTTGGAATATGAAATGACAAGAGCTTGACAGATAGAGGGGAGTGTACACTATATTAGGGATTTGAAAATTGAGAGTTATTCAGGAACTTGCCTGCAGTTTAAGAGTGACTGAAGCAGAGGGCACACTTGGGCAGAAATCAAAGAATAATTGGAGAAAAGCATGTAGAGGTGAGATTTCTAAAGGTTTCTTATCATAGAAGAACACAGCACTGTATCTTGTGGAGAAAATATGGAGTCACACAGGGAACAGAATAAAAGAAATTTTAATCGTGAAACATATTGAATGCCAATCTAGAAGAGACTCTCTCTTTTAGAAATATAAAATTAACTACACTAAAAATTAGCATGATAATGTTAATGAACAAGAGAAGTAGAATGCCTGTTTTGAATAAAGTCAGTGGTGGGAGAGGAGAAAGGGGGAGGCATTGGTGGTGGGAATGTTGCACTGGGGAAAGTGGATGTTCTGTTTATCACTGAAACCCAACTACAATCATGCCTGTAATCTTGATGCTTAAATAAAGATTTTATTTTAAAAAAGAGAAATATAGGATTATCCAAGATGCAAACTGCAACTATTCAATTAGACTTCTTATATTCTACACTGATATGGAAAGAAGGAAAATATATAAATTATATTCATGCATGCATGATAGTATATATGGAAAATATACAGCAGCCATATATGATAATATATACACTAGAATATAGATTTAGGACAATTCTAATTAAATGATATGAGACAAATTTCAGTAGAGAAAACTTTTTAAGCACACTCTAACTCAAATTAACTTGTGAAATTTAAATAAAAAAAAACACAGGGCTTATCAAATCAGATACAGAGTAATTTCTGAGCTGATTGCTACATTTGATTTTATTCTTGGGAACTATGCTATATAGGTTTAGAAAAAATGACAGCTTTTGCATAAAAGTTTATGTAAAATATACATAAAATTTTCTCAAATATTTTATGGATTAATAAAATAATGTTACCAGCTGTTGTTGGACATTTAAACAAGTACAAAGTAATCTATAGAAAAATGTGGTAAGACATATGGAATTTATTTATGAGTTTCTTACATTGCATACATAAACCTTATTCAAATTTTAAAATCATTCAATATTCAATAACATTGGTTTTATCAACAGAGGGAAAAACTTTAAATAGAGAAATCTAAAATAGCGAAACTTTCACATTTCTATTTTGACATGTAATATTTCAAATCTTACAATCCTCTAATATAGCTATTTATATTCTATTTCTTTCCTAAATTTAACTATGCTTTTCCCATATGAGACTCAGGATGCTGACCTATAAAACAAAAAGAAATTCCTTGGTACACAGCATGAAAAAGGTAGAGGTTCATAAAGCAGTAGATCATTATTCAAGCTGAAAATAAATTGGTTTTCTTTAATAAGGAGTCCTTTTCAAAAATATTATGTACCAGGTTCTGACTGGTCTCTTTATACCTATCCCAGAAGAACTAAATAAAATTCTTATTTGGAAGAAATATCATTCATTGGTTAGAAGAGTTACTAAACGTAATCTCCAACTATTCTGAGTTAATTAAGCTCAGTTGATCTCAGTTTACTCTAAATGAAAATTATTTACTATTCCTACAACTATGAGAAATTTATAACTTGAAATTTTGGGCAAAGAGGGCACCCTGTACTCAATATTCTATATATCTAAAGAATGAACATTTTCCTCCTAACTCCAGTGCCTGAGATCCTGCATCTGGGATTACACATTCCTTGTGTAGTTATTATTCAGCATGCCATCTGTTCTTGGAATCTCCATCACTATATTCTGCCCATCTCTCCAGATACTTCCACTTGTCCTTGGAGCTCTGGCAACAACTGCTCCTCTGTGTTGCATCTCATAGCTGGTGACAGAGTTCAGTTTTACTGGAGCACTAGAAAATTGGAATTCAGTGAACAATTTTAAAAAAAGAGTTCTTCCACTACCTGTGTCCTGAGAAACAGGTTCCTGCAAAGAAGTATCCTTGCCAAATAACTTTGATAGCCTCTTAGGTACTTTATTTGATAAGTCTAGATGCACATCCTTCAAATTATTATTGTCTTACATGACTAGAAAGTCAATCAAAACGAAAATACTTATGAACAAAACTCAGGCCTAAACTCTATGCTGCATCATGGTCCCAGAATTTTGACCCATGCTCATTCTGATAGCATGCAAGTATTCCTTTTTTGTTCTCTAATTTTTTTAATGGTCCCTAGGCTTTATCTCAAGGCAAGCCATTTTCTAATCTGGCTTGTATCCCTCTCATCTCTAACACTTAATCACCTCACACAGTGTTCCCATGCCTTCTTTACTCCTCCCCATTTAAAGATGCTCAATTTTGAATAAGTATGTTAAACCCCACTGAATCCTAATACTTAACTGCAGTTTTAGTCCCCCCAGAAATAGAAATTTATTTTTTAATGATTCAGTTCTACTTTTATTTTTTAATTTATTTATTTAAAGAAAATGTATCACATTGTTGACATAACTGATCATAATGCATTAGTTTTTGGATGACAGAAAGCAAAGTTATAAAGAAATAGAAAGAGAACAGAAAGTTAAAGAAATGGAAGAAGAAAAAGAGAGTTCATTAGGAGTTATATTTGTGGAACTTATTGTATCACCTAAAAAGTCATTAATGCAATAGCTGAAGGTTTAGTAAGCTCCCATTTTTTTTCTCCAGGGATGAGAAATGCATTAAAGAATTTTAAAAGAACAATTTAAATTCCCTACTTCATACTAGGAAATCTAGAAATGATGCCACTTCTCTACAAGCCCACACCCTCATTTCTATAGAAAAGTGGTTTTGTCAGAACTAAATTGTCTTACTACTTGAAAATGTGCCTGGTCATTAGATATGCATAGGGTCAATATCATTAAAATGAAGGATCAAAAGGTTTTACTTTATCATTCAATTTAGGAAAATCAGAGGTGCTTTCATAAAAGACATGTAGTCCCCCAATTTACTTATAAAAATATGTATGTTAAATGTCATTCATTTTATGAAGCCTTCTTGAAGACTTTATGTTGTCCCTCATTTGTTCAGATGGATTTTATGAAACAAGATGAATTAACTTCAACATATGCACCTATGCATAAAATATGCAAATATTCAGTGACCTCAATATTTGAAATAATGACATTAGTGACACATCCTATACAGGCCAGAGGAACTCATTGTACTTTTCCTTATATTCTAATAACCGTGAAACATCTTACTTCAACCCACTTCATATTTTCTGAAATAATATTTGAGGTTCCTCTTTTTCAGGATGTGCTGGCACTCCATGGAGAAATATGTTGAATTAGCACCTACAGTTGTTCTGGGCTTTTTGTTTGTTTGTTTGTTTGGGGTTTTTTTGCTTTGCTTTTTAGGCCACACCCTGTGATGCTCAGGGTTTACTCCTCGCTACGTGCTCAGAAATAACTCCTGGCTCCGAGACCATATTGGACACCTGGGATCGAACCAAGGTCCTTCCTGGATTGGTCAAGTGCAAGGCAAACACCCTATCACTGTGCTATCGCTCAGCCCTACAGTGTTCTTAATGTTTCTAAAGGTTCCTGGATAACCAAGAATACAAATTCCCGAATTATGGCCTGTGCTGTATTTCATCACCATAAATGTTATGGTCTGTGATGAGCCATCTGACCCCTTAAGAAACAAATATGAATCTCAAAACATTGTACAAATTACAAATAACTAATAAAGTAATTTGAGCAAAAGATAAACACACTAAATAAACCCATATAGTCGGGAAAGATTAATAAACCATATTATTGACATTTGTAATTTTGGAGAAAATATAGAAAGGAAAAGTTCTGTATCAACAGTAAATAAAAATTATAGTAAGATAGACACTAAACAGTTTGAGAAAGTATTCCTCATATCAGCAGATTAACATTCACTTTTCTTTTGTAATTTTATACTATGACCTGAAGTACTCAAGCGCAAGCCTTACACCTGACTCAATATTCAGGAATTAATCCCAGTTGTTTTTAATGGACCATTCATGGTAGCTCGGAATAAACTTGCCACACACAAGGCAATTATATTTACCCCAGTACTATGGCCCTAAATTAACTTTTTCAATAAATATTTAACTTCAAATAAATTTTCCAGAGCTTGATCTGAAGTGATCAATTTCTTTGCATACAGCCAACTTGAATTTGATCCCCAGTAACTGATATATTTCACTGAGCTGTGCCGTAAGTGCTCATAGAGAGTAGATCCTGAAATAAGTCTTGAACACTGCTTCTGTATGGCCCAATAGTTCTTTTAAAAATCATAAACTAATTTAATGAACTATTCAAGATTATTAATTTAAGAATAAATTATGCAGAATGACAATTATGATAAAAATATCTTCTGCCACCATAAAATATTATAAATAATTGTAAGCATTATAGTGTTGATTATATCCCAATATTGTGCATACTACCTAGCTCTACAGCTCTTCTTTTTTCTATGTATTTATTACCTGGGTCTATATAATGCTTATACATAACAAAATCATTACTAAGTCTTTCATGATTAATGAAAATCAATGATCTTCCAAAGTAATAATATTTTTCTTGAGGATATGCTTTATTGCTTAATAATTATGAACATACTCCATCTATGCTACAATTATATATTGAGCATTCTCACTGGCAACCATTGTTCTAGATGTGATATTTAGAGAGATGAATTAAACAGCTTGCAGTCTTACAACAAAGTTATCAATTTTTCTCAAAATGTAATCAGTAAGCAAGATTAGGAATCATCAAGATTTATAATCTAATATTAAAAATTATAAATAAATAATAGTGATGCATTAGTGTATTACTTAATGACTTAAAATAAATAATAGTTTCAAGGAAATTCCAAATATATCTTGTGAGCACTACTAGATAATATACTGCTCATATATCTAAATAAAGGAATATATTCTAGATTCAATTTCTATTCATTATTTCTGTGAGATTGGCAACATAAATATTTCCCTTTCTTCAACTTATATTGATGAGTTGATTGTAAAATATTGTTACTGAAACTGAATATATTTAGTCAATTAATGGGTTTTTCCTAGTTAAAAAGACTGACCTTCTAATTGAAACTAGCTCTATTCATCACATACATCACCTAAGGCCGAACTCCTGTTTATCCCAATAAGCCAGTTATAAAACTGGCATAGCAAACGTGTAAAAAACAACTGGAGAAAAATATATATAGTTTGAGCAGGGGTAAAATATCTGTCTTAGACTGAAAGTGCTGGAGGCTCTTTATCCTTTCCATTTTAATCTATTCTGTTTTATAATAAAATATTAATTAATACTCTTATGAATTGTGCTCATTTTAATTACTAAGCAAGTCTTTTTATTTGTAATGAAGCAAAGCAATTTAACACCTTCCGGACACTTATAAGAACAAATGTATAATTACAATTACTTCAATGCATTGGTAGAAATACATAAACCCCTGAAAAATTGTTCACTTTGTTTACATGAAGCTGTCAACTCAGCTAATTACAAGTCATTGCCCCATTATTACTTTTTCTGTACAACTTATTTTAATATAGACATTTATTTAGCAAGAGTCATGCACTCTTGGGTGCAATTAAGTAAGAGACTACAGAGTGATTATAGTTGGGTAAGGACATGGCCTAGGTTACATGTTACTCACAACAACAGCATCATCATTATTCACCTGCTTATAGATATATATGTATGTATGTAATGTCTGCTGCCCTAATACATTACCCAGTATTATATGTCATTAAACTGTGAAGGTTTCTTTTCAATCCGCCCTTTCATTCTCATCAGTACTGTCCCAGCAGCACATACCTCTAAGCCATAAGGTGAATTAGCAAACTAAATAAATTAATATTGAATAGACAAAAATCAAATGCTTCATGGACATAAATGGAGAGAAAATAATTATAATAACGGAGTTTTTAATGATCATGTCAATCTAGTTATGCTATGAGAGCACTCTAGATTTGATCCTCACCGATTTCACAAACTAACATTGCAGTCTTACTAGATCTGCCTTCAATAACAGCAACTTGGTATATGTGAAAAATGTGGAAAATGTAATGGGTTGTAAGAGCAAATTGCTAAATATTCACAAAATTTGGAAAGTAGTTGTTAAAATACAGACAGTCTGACATCATTTATGATAATTTATACACCATGGAAATTGTTAAATGTTAATCAGAGCGCATTTGTGATCTGAAAATCTGGTTATTAGAACTCATTTTGTATGTTCTATATAAACTCCTGATTCACAAAAGAACAAGATATTTTCCCTATATCTCTGTTTCCTAGTAATCTGGTTATAATGTAACATTCACATTTTCTTTGTAGACTCTCTTTTTTGCATGTTTATTAAATCCACTTCTTAGCATTGTAGATTTAATAAAATTATTAGCTCTTTGGTAAATCAATGTTTCTTTTCGATAATCAAATAAGATTTTTGTCAAACTTCCAATAAATTTGGTAAACAAGCTTGTCTTTCTCATGTATACACACTATGATTTTTATAGTCTCGGTGAAAAATCCTTTCTCAGCCCTGCTATCAGAAGCTGAAAAGTCTATTTATTTTAAACTCTCCTTATATTGCTGCTATTCCTCTAAGCTCTTTTTTAGACCCTCTTATCCAGTTCATTCTTTTCTCTAACTGTGCAATCAGAGTCATTTGGTCTATTTCACTTATTGGGGGAAAATGTGCAATAACCACAGCAAAAATATGTCTTATACTCCATAGTACATTCTTTTGAGAAATGCCCATTCATTTTAATATTAATAGCAAAATAAATATCAGGCTTTATAAGAAAAAGGTAAAATATAACACCATATTCAAAGTGGCCCAATTAATATTTTTGAAAAGAATAAGAACTTTCCTAAAATAGATACTTATGGAAATATATTATATCAAGGTATATAAACCACTAAATTCTCTTTTTAGATGCTCAGAGTTTAGTTTTCTAGTAAGCCTACTATTAGATAGATTTTTCTTTTTTTGTTGTTGTTTTTTTTTTTTTGGTGGGGGTGGCACACCAGCTGTGCTCAGGGGTTATTCCTGGCTATCTGCTCAGAAATAGCTCCTGACAAGCACGGGGTACCATATGGGACACCGGTATTCAAACCAACCACCGTAGGTCCTGGATTGGCTGCTTGCAAGGCAAACACCGCTGTGCTATCTCTCCAGCCCCTAGATATATTTTTCAATCTCTCTTCAATACTATTACTAAATTAACATTAAAACATACTAGAAGATGAACAATATTACCACATTATATTAGTCATCATTATCATTTAAATATATACTTATTGACATCGATAATATATTTGTTTAAGGGGTCAGGCGGTGGCACTAGAGGTAAGGTGCCTGCCTTGCCTACACTAGCCTTGGACAGACCTTGGTTTGATCCCCCAGGGTCCCATATGGTCCCCCAAGCCAGGAGCGACTTCTGAGCGCATAGCCAGGAGTAACCCCTGAGCATCATGGGTGTGGCCCAAAAACAAAAACAAAAAGATATTTGGTTAAAGTTATTAAGTTTACTTTGTTTTCCTTCACTTATAAATATTTAAGCATCCTTTTATAAATTAGATTTTATTACCTATTTACAGTAAAAAAAATTGTTGCTTCAGTTGGAAAAGCTTTACTTCAGGATAATGCCAGTATATATTATATACATATATATAATATTTAAAGATATTGTACAGCTGGAACATAGCATGTTTTTAATTTCTAATATGCTTATCTTTAAAATTTCAAGTATCTGGTGCCAGAGTAATAGCACAACGTTAGGACATTTGCCTTGCATACAGCCAACTATAGATGGACCCACGTTCAATTTCCAGCAACGCATATGGTTTCCCGAGCCTGCCAGCGACTATTTCTGAGTGTAGATCCAGAAATAGCCTCTGAGTGCTGCTAGGTGTGACCCAACCCTCCCCTCCAAACTCAAGAATAAAGTAAATTTACTTACTGTATTATTTACTGTAGAACATATCAGAAAATCTAACTTAAGCTGCAAATCCAAAGACATGTTCATGAATAATAACAATCTCAAGCAGAAGGTTTCCTTAATCATACCTATATTGAAAATCAGGAGCTTTTACCAGGGCAATGGAAGTAAAAAAAGGTTTCAATGGACCATGGCAAAATATTGGCAATTTGTTTGTTGTGGTCTGTGTGATAAAGCATATATGAGGCTATATAACTAATATTTCTCAATATGTTTATTAAAAATTAGACCTTTTGCTACTTTGAAAATCAAATTCCTTTAATTTTGGACAGGACTTTGAGAAATAGCTGAATTTAAGAATCAGTTGGCCATAAGCTGTAGGAAGTTCTAGCTGCATGTACCTTGTACATATCTTGCACAAATGCACAAAATTATGTAATTTATTACATAATTTATTCTACGTAACACAGTTATTATTCTACATAACACAAGCAGAGTACCAAAAACCCAAATTTGGGATTTTCAGGTTACTTCTACTAAACATCTATATCTATAAAATTTATAAATTTGATTTTTCTCTCTCAAATGGAGAACACAGTAATGCATAGTTCTAAACACTGTAAGTATAAAAGTTTTCTCTAATCATTCTTTTGATTTTTCTACAAGAAGAATTTTCCCAAGAATTGTGTTATGAAGCAGTGGGTTTTTTGTTGGTTTTTGTTTGTTTGTTTTTGGTTTTTCAGATCACACCCAGTGGGGATCAAACCTTACTCCTGGCTCGGTGCTCAGAAATCGCTCCTGGTAGGCTGTGAGAGGACCATGTAGGATGCCAGATTGAAACTACTGACCATCCGGGGTCTGCCACATGCTTCTCCTGCCCCATGAAGCAGTGTTAAGTGCAAGAATTTGCTACTGATTTACTAGCAGTTGCACTCTTAGATTGCTAAATATAAGTGATATGGTTTATTTTGCATCCCAATATCCAAAACAAGGTTCTATCATATGTTGCAAACTAGTAAATAAATGTGTGTAGGGGTGTTGACCTTTCAATTTGCAAGTAAATAGTGATTCTGATAATGCAATTTTCTATTTATATCCCTAAAAGAGGATATATTCTCTTCCTACTATTATTTCTCACCTATAGTATTACTGAACACTGAAAAATGTAAGGAAGTAGGAAAACATGAAAAGTTGATTAAATAGCATCATTTACACTGATTTTATTTTAAATATAGATTTTTATTTGAAAAGGGATTATAAAGTGGGATTGAATTAAAATAATTAAAATTATTATATAAATTAAAAAATAACATTTGATTTATTAATACACCCATGCACATTTACCATTTACATAGCATATACTGAAAATAAAGTTACCTTATTAAATTGCCTAAAATTTGTTTAAATTATTTTCCAGGTATTTATCAACTCTGAAAGAAATCAATTTTGCTGAAGAAATGGTAATTCTTTTCTTTATAGCATAGTTGTAGTTTTTGCACCAATACTGAAGGCACTTAAAAATTTTAGTAGAGTATTACTATTGGGATGATTAAAATTGTTAAGTAATACTTAATTTATATACATTATTCCTGATAAGGAGCAATATATATGGTCCATGGTAATTTTAATATTTTCGCCTCAATTTCATCTTCTAATCAAAAGTGAATTACTGCATTATTCAATAGTTCAAATTTTCTGAGGCTATTACATTAACTGGAATGGGGTGGCAGCAACCCCATGTGCTTTGCTCTCAATATGAGATGTCACTCCAGCATCTACATTTCTTTTCCTCTTCCTTCCTTCCTTCCTTCCTTCTTTCCTTCCTTCCTTCCTTTCTTTCTTTCTTTCTTTCTTTCTTTCTTTCTTTCTTTCTTTCTTTCTTTCTTTCTTTGTTTCTTTCTTTCTTTGTTTGTTTCTTTCTTTCTCTTTCTTTCTTTCTTTCTTTCTTTCTTCTTTCTTCCTTCTTTTTTCTGTCTTTCTTCTTTCTTTCTTCCTTCCTTCCTTTCATTCTTTCTTTCTTCTTTCTTCTTTCCTTTTTCCTTCCTTCCTTTCTTTCTTTCGCCATACCCAATAATACTCAGGGGTTACTCCTGGCTCTGTGCTGAGAAATCACTCATGGCAGGCTCAATGACCAGATGGGATACCAGGGAT
>PVKC010022374.1:0-10284 GCA_004027635.1 Crocidura indochinensis
TTTCTAAATATGATAAATTGTGTCCTCATTTTCATTTGTTTGCCCGAGTCTTTTGAGTTCCGTTCTAGCCCCCTGGTTGTTCAGTAGTGAGCTGTTTAATTTCTAGATCTTAAAAAGATTTTTCTCTATTTCTGTTTGTAATTCGCTTTCATTTTCTGTGTATAATGATGTGAGAAGATAGTTGACACAATTTCTATCTTCTTGATATTATGGAGGCACGTTTCATGGCTCAGTCTATCTTGGAGAATGTCCCTTGTGCATTGGAGAAGAATGAATATTTGGTTTGGGGGAAGATGAAAAGCCCTACATATCTACTAAACCACTCCCATTTCTTCTCTCATAGCCCCTATATCCTTCTTAAGTTTTATCCTGGTTGATCTCTCAAGAGGTGACAGAATGGTGTTTAAATCTATCACTACTATTGTGTTGCTATTGATATCTTTTTTCAGTTCATTAGCAGTAGTTTAAAATTTGTTGACTCCTCATTATGTGTGTGATTTCTTCCTGATGTATGCATTCATTGATTATTAAGAAATGATCCTCTCTGTCTCCTATAAACTTTTTAAGCTAGAAGTCTGTCATTTGATATTAGTTTGGCCATCCCAGCCTTTTTAAGAAAGTTGTTTTCTTGAAGATTGTTTCCCAAACTCTGACTTCGAGTCTGTGTTTGCTCTGATTATTCAAATGTGTTTCTTGCAGGCAGTAGAATGGTGAGTTCAAATTTCTAAACCATTTACCACTCTGTATTTCTTGATTGATGCATTTAGTTCATTGACATTGAGAGAGTTGCTTGTCATCGAATTTTGTGCTTTCTTTTCCGGTAGAAGTTTCTGTGTTTGTGGGTCTGTCTTGCCTTAAAGTAGCCCCTCCAGTTCTTATTTTAAGATTGGTTTGAGTTTGTAAAATTCTTGAGCTGTTGTTGATCTGTAAAGCTGTATATCCTTTCAAACCTGAATATAAGTCAGGCTGGCTGAAATATTCTTTGTGAGGTTTTTATTTCATTATTTTTTTTTCACTATGTCCCACCACTGTCTTTGGGCCTGCAGGGTTGCTTGTGATAAATCTGATGTTAATCGTAGGGATGTATTTTTGTATGTAATTTCTTTTTTAATCTCACTGCTTTCAGTATTGATCTCTATCTGTGGTTTTCATCATTGTGAGTAGGTTCTGCCTTGGGGTGCTTTTATTTGTATCTCTTATAGTGTAAAATCTTCAGGCATATAGGATATAGGTGCATGCGCTCCTCTGCTCTGGGAACTTCTCAGTAAAGATGTCTTTGACTGTTACCTCTTCATAGAGATTTTCTTCCTGGCATTCTGTGTCTCCAATGACTCTTATACTGTTTTTGTTGAATCTATCCCAAAGCACTATTTCATTTGTTCATTTATTTAGAAGATTTTTTTGTCTTCTGTTCATTTAAGGCTCTTTTCTATCTTCTGATGTTGTTTAGGGGTGTTATGCAGCTCATATATGAGCTCAAAGATTCTTTCCTCAACAGCTATTACTCTACTATTGAGACCTTCTAGTGAAACTTTCATTTTGTCTATCAATTTTTTCAGTTCTGTCACTTCTGTAGAAGTTTTCTAATTTTTACTCTCATATCCTCTTGTGTCTTTGGAGAGGGGAGCTTTGATTTTTGGGCCACACCCAGAGACACTCAGAGGTTACTCCTGGCTATGAGCTCAGAAATCACTCATGGCTCAAGGGACCATATGGAAAGCGGGGATCAAACTGAGGTCTGTCCTGGGTCAGCTGCATGCAAGTCAAATGCCATACCTCTGCGCTATTGCTCTGGCCCTCCTCTTGGGTCTAATGGCTCTCCATTTCATGGTTTCTTTGAGTTCCTTGGACATCCTCAATATTTCCTCTTAATCCCTTATCAGAGAGAATATATAGGTTTCTGACAATAGTTAGGTCTTCAGAATTACCATCTTCATTCACTAATCATCATGAGGTTCTGCATTGCTTTCTTATTGTGATTTTCCCATTGTGACTTTTCCACAACTTTCCCTTTGTGACTTTGAAATGTGATGGTGTTTTATATGTGTTGTTGAATGGCTCATTGCCTAGAAGAAATGTGTGGCAATGGAGAGGACCTAGTATGAAAATGGGTTTTCTTAATAATAAAGAGGACCTTCTGTCTATATGTCTGCCTAATTTTCCTTCTTCCCATTTTTTAAGTTAGACTACCAGTTATGTTATTGTTGAGTTTTACGAGTGCTTTATATATCTTGAAGATTAGTTCTTTATCTGAGGTCTTATGTCTGAATATTTTCTCCCATATATTTGGGCATCTTTCTATTTTAACCTAAGCTTCTTTTGCTGTAAATTCTTTTTAATTAGATGTAGTTCAATTTATTTATTTTTGTTTTCTTTTCCAATAGAATATAATCATTAATTAATATAATTAATCATTAATATAAACATATTATCTTATATTATATTATGTATATTATATTATATCATATTATTATATTATATATCATAATTATAATATATACTTATATATTATAATATTATATAATATTATGTTATATTATATTATGTATGATATATTATTATATTATATTATGATTTTATTAATCATTATATTATATTATATTAATCATATTCATATAATCATATAATCAATATAATCATTAATTAATATAATCATTAATCTGTTGAGGTCCATATGCTACAGAGTTCTTTCTGTATGCTCATCAATTCACTTCAAGGTCTTTAATCCAAATATGAAACCCAAACCCCTATCATTAGAAAATAACTGATCATTTTATTCATTTTCCTAGTCCACAAAATCATATTGTATGTCTCTATGTATTTGAGAACTCTGCATCCTACATATTTACTATGGAATCATACATATTTTCCTTTAGTCTATGGTTTATTCCACTTAGCGCACTGACTTCAAGATTCATTCACATTAAATAATGTATTAGAACTTATTTATTTTAAAGAATGAATAACATTCTTTTCCATTCCTCAACAGATTTTTTTTTTTTTTTGGTTTTTGGGCCACACCCGATGACTTTACCTCTATTTTCCATAATACCTGCTTAGGGATTATATAACCGAACAAATGCAAAACAGCATAATTAAATGATACAGGCTCAATATGTATACCACATGATACAATATTGCAATGTTGGAAAGAATAATGAATCAGAAATGAGAAGTAATGGGTTTATTCTCAGTCTGTTGTGTAATTTCTGGGTGGCTTTTGAAATTCTCTGGGACATTGAATTCTACATTTAGCTGATCTAAAAATAAGGCTAAAAATAAGGTCTTTATGTCATTAAATTTAAAGCTCTTTTTATAAATCAAATCAATGTCAATAATGAAAGTGAATTTGAAGGCATTGTGATAGAGAGGTTTTTTTAAATAAATGACTTTTAAAGTTTTCCAATTTGAAAAAAAAGGAGATCTGGAGACAACTTATACTGTGAGCAAGTTCATCATGCATGAGATACTTCTATGTTGAATGTCCTATAGTTTACTATTCTGGACAGAATCTTAGAAAATTCTTACATATATAACTAATTACTATTTACTAGACTTCAGAGATCCTTTATATCTTATCTAAAAAAATAAACAGTCCCACAGACTATTTCAAAAAAGGGAATTAAAATTTGGTATTTTTATATATTGCTTATTTTTATGTTATTCTCTCTTTTTTCTTTTCAGTTTCCATTTATAAGTAACTATGATTCAATACTTTTTACCCTTGGAGAGATGTTTGTTCCCAAGTGCAATTAAGGACTGCCCCAGAAAGTAAACAGTGAGGATGTGGTAGGGATTGATTACACTCCTTTTACTGTAATATGGCTAGTGAAGGGCATGGAAAGGAAGGAAAGGATTTTGAAGACCTCATCTTCCCACACTTCCTAAATTTCACCCTCAATCTCTCAATCTTAGTAGATATTTGCATTTTTAAATACTCTTCCATAGATTGTAGGCAAATAATCAACACGCTTACTTTGTTTTGTTTTGTTTGGTTTTTTGAAGCCATGCCTAATATCGCTCTATGCTCAGAGATTACTCTTAGCAGGGTTGAGGGGATCATATGGGATCCCGGGGGTTGAAACTGGCATGGCTGGAAAAAAAGACAAGTATCTTACCATTGTAGTATTTTTCCGGATCTCAATTTTTGCCCAATTTTACTTATGCGTGTGTTTAAAAAATTACTTGGTATATATAATTGTCTTATAAACACATAACAGTTTATTTCTCTAGTTTCACTGATTTTAATTTTTGTATGTATGTACCTTTGTGTATTGTATGTGTATTTTATATGTATGTGAGAATGCTTTAAAAATATTGATGCTTGGGGGCTGGAGAAATAGCATGGAGATAAAGCATTTGCCTTGCATGCATAAGATCAATGGTTCGAATTCCAGCATCCTATATGGTTCCCCAAGTCTGCCAGGAGCAATTTCTGAGCATAGAGCCAGGAGTAACCCCTGAGCGCTGCCAGGTGTGACCCAAAAACCAAAAAAAAATATATTGATGCTTGTCCCAAGTTTAGAAAATCTTTATAACTTTTTTTTAACAAAAATTCTAAATTAACTTTGAGAGTTCATTCCTCAAATAGATAAATTGAGTGACTGAGATACCTGTAAAAGCAGAACTAAAAATGCCTGCTATTTTGTTTTGAAGTCATACTGGCAATTTTAAGGGGTTACTCTTAGCTTTTTACTCAGAATTACTCCTGAAGTACTTGAAAACCTTATGTGGTACCAGAAACCGCATCCAGTCCAGCTGAGTGTAAGGCAAGCACCCTACCCAGTGTAATATTGTTCTGGTCACAGTCCCTGTTCTTGAAAAAAGAATATTGGAATAGGATAATAAACAAATCGTTAAAATAAGTATAATGTTACAAGTATAATAAACAAAGCACTTGCTAAGTAGAAAATCATTCTGTAAGCATAGGAAAGTGGGACCTGCTTGGTTCAAGGCATCAGCCTTGGTTCCCTGAATGATGCTTAGTCTAAAAGGAACAAAAAGAATGAGCCAAAGTAGCCTTGAAGGAATATTGAATTGGGTATGACATGGTTGTAAGAATATATAAGTAAAAAGAACAGCATGTATAGAGGGCTTTGGAATAGAAGAGAAAATGATCATTTCAGAGAGAAGGCATATGTGGCTGGAACAAAGAGCTAATGGAAAGCAGATGTGAGAAAACTCAAAAATTAGGTCAGCCAGAGCACAGAATTTTTTGGCTTTTATCCTAAGATAAGGGAACAACATGGATGGGTTTTAAGTTGGGAAATTATACTATTAGATTAGGATTTCAAAATAATAAATTTACTGGCTCTGGTATCAGGAACCCTCTGTGAAAAATCATTGTCCCAACTTCTGCTGAATCCAAGGTACTGAAGTTAAGCATCTTCTCCCTGGAAAGATTTAGTTATTCTCTTGAATAATTATGGAAATGCTCCTTAGGAGGTGTATCTGTTTTCAGGTGGGATACACAGCAGACAGTGGAAGGTGGTTGGTATCTTCCAAGAAGTGGTGAGAATCATTAGAGAAAGAGAAAATATAAAAATATCAAGATAAGAGACACACTGTCTATAGAAGATAAAAACAGATGGTTTAGGAGAAAAGAGGGGCCAAGAGTCTGGTTTCGTGAGTAACCTTCTGTCATACAAGTGGGTATAGATCAAGACAAAGCAGGCTAAACACAAGGAGAAGGCATTAGCATAGCTCTAGGACATTTGCCTTGCATGCAGCTGACCCAGGACAAATCCAGGTTCGATCTTCAGCTGCCAGAGCAACTTTTGAACACAAAGCCAGGAGTAACCCCTGAGATGTGGTAACCTTCTGGATGTGGTCCCAAAACAAAACAAACAGACAAAAATAAATAAATAAATAAATAGAATCTTATATAGTCTTGGATGTCATGAAAATCTCAGAAGTAACTTCTCTCTTAGAAAATCAAAGCCCCTAACTCAAAGGGATAGAGAGAAGGAAGGAAGGAAGGAAGGAAGGAAGGAAGGAAGGAAGGAAGGAAGGAAGGAAGGAAGGAAGGAAGGAAGGAAGGAAGGAAGGAAGGAAGGAAGCCAGTGAGGGAAGAAATAGGGAGGGAGAGAGGAAGGGAGGAAAGGAGGGAGTGAGGGAAGAAATAGGGAGGGAGAGAGGGAGGAAGGGAGGCAAGGAGGATAGAGGTAGGAAGGGAGCGAGGGAGGGAGGAAAGAAGGAAGAAATGGAGGGAGGGATGGAGAGGAGGGAGAGAGGAATGGATGGAGAAAGGGAGGAAGAGAGGGAGGAAGGAAGGGAAGGAGGGAGGGAGGAAGGAAGGAAGGAAGGAAGGAAGGAAGGAAGGAAGGAAGGAAGGAAGGAAGGAAGGAAGGAAGGAAGGAAGGAAGGAAGGAAGGAAAAAAGGGAGGGAGGGAGGGAGAGAGGAAGGCTTGTTAGTTTAAGAATTAAGGCATTTCATTGTATGTGGACCTTGTTTCAATTTTCATCATTGTATGGTCTCTAGAGCTTCACCAGGAGTGACCATTCTCCAACCAAGCACACACCTGGGAAGAGCCTCTAACCCTTCCAAATGCGACCCCATAACTCCCAACAAGTTTTGGCAAAGAAAGAAACAGAAAATCAATATCTACAAATTATTGTGCCTTTCCTGCCATGGACCCTTCTTTTTTTTTCTTTTTTTTTATAATATCTTTATTTAAGCATCTTGATTACAAATATGATTGTGATTAGGTTTAAGTCATGTAAAGAACACCCCCCTTCACCAGTGCAACATTCCCACCACCAATGTCCCAAATCTCCCTCCATCCAACCCCACCCCCACCTGTACTCTAGACAGGCTTTCCAGTTCCCTTATTCATTCACATGGTTATAGGAGTTCTCAGTGTAGTTACTTCTATGATTGCACTTACCACTCTTTGTGGTGAGCTTCATGGAGTGAGCTGGAAGTTCCAGCCCTCCTCTCATTGCCACGGACCCTTCTAATAGCCTATATCTACTACACCAAGTTTCAATTCCTCTAGCCCCTTCAACTCAGGAAACGTTCTCAACAATACTAATATTCTTGAATGGATTTTAACTCTCCTTGTTACTTAGCTATATATCTTTCCTTCTTGTGCTATGAGTAGACTTTAGTTTCCATTACAAGAAGAATGAAAGTGATTTCAGAGACTCAGTTTACAGTGAGGGAATGCCTTGTGATTATCACCTGGAAGAAAGAACTGTTCTTGAAAGCAATGGTTTTATTTGGCTTTTTCAAAAAGTATGTATTTCATAATAACGATTCAGGCACTAACAAAAATACAGTCACAGAAAAGAACTGATAGAAGCATAATTGATTATGCTGGATAATTACAACTACCCTTATTAAATAATTGCACTTAAATCACATGATAGTTTTATAACTGATTTATAAAAACAAAATTGTGAAAGTTTAAGTGACATAATTGTTCTCAATATCACTACAATTTTCAAATGAAGCAATTTAGCCTTAGAAGCAATTTCACTTCTCATTGTGATGTTATTTTGGTGTCAGCCTGCAAGCTTTTGTTCCATGGCAGAGTTCTAGGAATGAAGATTAACCCTTCCCTCTCTTTGACTGAGGAGATGATTTCTTCTAATGTAACAGTTATTTACATTTTGCTGCAGACTCACCAAGTCATAAAAGAATGATTTGTTATATTGCCAACTATATATATGATTTTCATATAATGAGATTGATATGGAGTTTTTAGTGATGTAGGAAGTGTAAATTTTTCTTGGATTAGATTATTTTAAACCCAAAATGAAAATCATAAAGGAAGGTATATTTGAAGGATTAACAACTCAAGTTAAGATTTTACATTTCCCTCAAAATTACAGCTTCATTGGAAACCAAATGAAAAAATGGCTTTTTATCTTTAGCTTGTCCTTTAGAATTATCAAAAGTCTGAATCTTCAAGTAAATTGAATAAAGGATTTTAGAACATGAAGAAGAGAAATACATTACCATTACCATTTCTTTGTTTTTATGCATTAGATGGTTTTTATACAATTACTCTCTCAATATTAAATACACAACTCCTAAGGTATGTCCTATAATAGTAATGAGAACTAAACCTGCTGTATTTTATTTCAGTCTTGCTGATAGCATTTATCAGCAAAATCTGGCTAAAAACAGAATATGCAACTTAAGCCTTATCATAACTGGGCTGCAGAGAAAGAAAATGGGGGATTATCCAGAGACCGAGAGCACAAATATAAGATTGTTTTGTCATTGTGTGCTATAGGCCTTTTGGCAAACTATAGTGTAAGCCCCAGCTGACAGGCCTTTTCACAACTGACAGAGGAAAATATGAAACTTAAATTCTTCATGACAGATAAATCTGTTGAATGAAAGGAAGACCAATAGGATAACGGTGGGACAAAAAAACATATTGCTTTTGGGTAACTCCCTTAAATCTACCTCTTTTGTAAATATACAAAATAGACATTCAATGAATATCTTCTAAACTCCTACCTATCAGCTTTGCTAAGCAAGCTGTTAAGTTGGAATGATAAAATAAGCATCTTTTCTTCAGCAGATGAATACAAAGTCTTAAAAAACAGGGGTGGCAGATTAAATTTAATATGTGGCATGAAAGACATTTCCTGGATGACTATCAACTGGAGTGGATTTATTGAACCAAAGTTGACATGTTACTATTGTAAAAGGCTTATTAATTGAGATATTAAATGTACCTAATCCACCATGATTGGGATCTTTGTCAAATTAAAACTAATATGTCTATAAGTAATTGTTCTTTTCTGTCAGTGGGTCCCAAGTCCATGAAATGCAATCAGAGACTATCTCTCTTAGGATTAATATCAGTGCCCTTTCCAATCAGCCCTACAGACATACCTTTCACCTTAGTCAAGGGCCTTGAAGCCTTCAGGGGTCTAGGATTCTTTGCCTTTCCCAGACTGGTTTATAACTGGCAGTTTTTATTAGATAAATTCATCCTACCTAGTTTGCTATACTTGTTCTGTAATTTTCAGTAGCAGTCTATGGAAACTACCCCAAACTATGAAGGGATAAATTAAACTGAGAAGTAGTAATCCTTGAGTATGTTAAAGCTTTACAGTTATTTATTGTGCGACCACACTGCATTTTTAGAATCTACTAGAGAGAGATTTTTTTTAACAATAGTACTACTTGGGAAAGAAGAGAATTACTAAAGACTTTTATTACTGAATGGCTGGATTCCTTTGGCAAATTCTAAGTCAATGATAGATACCTTGTTGGGATAGTCTGAACCAAATTTCAGGACCCATGCACAGATCTACCTTGAATTTTTTTAAAATACTATTTGGTATTTTATTCATTTTGGGGTTTGGGGGGAATCACACCCAATGACGCTCATGGGCTACTCCTGATTCTGTGCTCAGAAATCACTCCTACCAGGCTCAGGGGACCATATAGAATGCCAGGAATTGAGTCAAGGTTCATCCTGGGATAACCCCGCGCAAGGCAAACTCCCTACCTTTGTGCCATCGTTCCTGCCCCTTCTTTGAATTGCTAATTATATTATTATTTTCTCTTCTTGCCATGTAGGTTATGGTTAATCCATGATCTACAATCTAAAAAAAAATCCCAGTGAAGAGAGAAACAGATGTCGAAAACAACAGAACTGAGGAATTGGTCTACAGGAACTAGCTTATCTGGGGGTCAGGGGGAAGGAAGATGATGGGGGAGATTTCAGAGTCCTTGGAAAATAGTGGCGAGAAGTATTCATCCTGAGGGTAGATGTAGTGTTGGAATGATGTATGCCTGGTACTAACAGAATGCTGATGACCCTTTTCTCTCAGTCTTCTTGACCAGACAGACCAGTGTGGGTTCCTCCTTCAGTTAAAGAGTCCCAGAATGTCTGATAGCAGACTTGGGAACAATATCAAGCTCAGGGACTCTCCCACCAAATCCCTGAAGACAGAAGAAAGACAAGTGTGAGACATAGTTAGAGACTGAAAGAGAGGAGGAGGGCAGCCAGCCTGGAGTCTGAGAGAAGAATCCAGGCGCCACTGTGAAACAGCTGCCTCAGGTATGCTACCCAGTCTCAGCTCGTTCCCAGATTTTTTGGCAGCCACAGGCTCTCTCTATCTCACTCTCTCTCTATGTCTCTCGCTCTCTGTCTCTCTTGCTCTCTCAGTCTCTCTGACTCTGTCTCTCTCCGTTTCTCTGTCTCTGTCTCTCTGTTTCTCTGTCTCTGTCTCTCTTTTTCTCAGTCTCTGTTTCTCTGTCTGTCTATTTCTCTGTCTCTCTGTCTGTCTCTGTCTCTGTCTGTCTGTCTCTCC
>PVKC010022375.1:0-17578 GCA_004027635.1 Crocidura indochinensis
TTTAAAACTAAATATTCAGGAGATTTGCTGCAACACCAAAATGAACATCCTATTATTATATTGAATATAAGATATATTTTAGTCTCATTAAGTATACATATTTGTGTAATACAGTGTTTGTTTTGGAGCTTCAATAGTAGGAATAAGTCATTGTAAGATAGTCCATATGGACCAAAAGCTTAAAATATATTTGTCTCACCTTATAAACAGATGATAAGCTTGGGAATAAAGCAGAGTTGTACATTTAATCTGAGTAATATGTAATGTATTTAGAAACAATTTACATTTAACTAATAGCTGGCTTACATAGTGACTTAAAGCATTAAATAGTTAGGACAATTATCTTATTTCTGGTTCAGCCAACCCAAATTTGATGATCAATCCATGATAGTTTTGGGGGCCACCAGAGTGATACCTGAGGACAGAACCAGGAATAAAACCTGAGCAAGTTGGTTGTGGTCCAAAATCTACAAAACAAAATTGACTTAATATGAAGTGACCTCTTTGGTTAATTCACTCATATAATGCCATAAGTAACCATCTTTTGATGGTGATATCAATAAGATTTAAAATATGCTAAAAATCTAAAGTGATTTAAAAGAACTCAGTGTCATTGCATGGAATATTTTATATAAAGATCAGTCTCAGCAGTATCCAGTGCCCAAAGAGCAGCTATATGTCTTATTCTTTTAACCAGAAAATGATTTGTCACTGGATCTAACTACCAAGTTGGATGAAGATCCCTCCAAAAAATAATTTTTGAATATAAAACAAAAAAAAATCTGTAACTATGCCTTCTTGGCTACATATGAATTCTGCTAGGGTCAGTTTAATTAAAGTTTGCTTTCTTTGTAACTTACCATCTGATAAAAATGTTGCAAAATTGGAGACCAAAACTAAATAGGGTTAATGCCTGATGTTTGCCAAAGAAACCTGACATTCACTAAAGGACTGGTTTTGGCACACTTTGGATAATTTGGAACTGTTCATAAGAACTGTAAAGTTTGATGAGAAAACAAGAAGTGAGCATCTGGTATTTAAGAAAATGTTGCCAGGGCTTTATTGCTGGCATAGAATTAAAGGAAGCAATAGTGACACAAGTTTATTTGGGTGGGTAAGATAGGAGAGGCTTTCTGAGTTTAAGCTCTTAAAACTTGGACAAGGTCTCCCTGGGAAAAGAAATTTAAACTGCTTGTAGGAGAACTTGAGGGTGAAAAGGATGTTTTATTTCTAAAGCACTTGCCAAGAATCTGGAAAGCAACTCTTAAGCATAGTGATTGGTACACAATTCAGAAGCAGAGATATTTTTAAGACCTAGCATTCTTGCCTAAGGAAAGCTCACAGTGGCACATGTTGATATGACTAGAATGGGAATTGAAAGATCACAGATTTGTAACTACTGTGGTTGAATCAGAGCTCTAGGAAAAAAAATGAAATGTTAACAAGTGTAATTACTGGCCAAGAATTTATTGAATTCTATTATATTCTCTGCTTGGGGGAGGTTATGATTAATGCATTAATAAGTGTTGAAGAAGTTAGAACATTGCAAAAACAAGAAAGTTTAGCAGAGCTTTTCACCATCTGGCTTTGGGAAGGTCTGCATTGTTGCCACTTACAGACTGACTTTTACATTAGAGTCTATTTAGAGAAGGTCAATGTTAGACCTCTCTATGCTTCTTTGTATTTTCTTTTTTATCCTCTCAAAAAGTAGATAAAAATATGAGTGACTCTCCATTTGGCTAACAACATGAGTACCATGATTAGGAGTTAAGAAAGGACAGACACCATGGCTTTTGATTTTTGATTCTATTAATTTTTTAATAATTCTATTAGTATACATACTAGAAACTAAGATTAATAAGTATAATTTAGGAGCTGGAGATACAGTACAGGTAGGGTCCTTTCTATGCTTACAACTGACCCAAATTCTATCTGCAACACCTCACATAGACCTCTGAACCCTGCCAAGAATAATTACTCAATTCAGAGCCAGGAATAATCCTTGAATACCACTGAGTATGAAGTGAAAACTAAAATAAGAAATTAAATAAATAAATGGAATGGAATCATGCATGGCCTACCAAAATTATTTGTATCAGCTAAATTATCTGTTTATTGGTTGAGAGTTAAATATGTAATTTACATATTTACAAATATTTACAAAGTCATCAATTACTTTTAGGGATGGCTTCTGTTTGAATTTGCCATCCTTTTCAATCAAGCTTTCTAGTGACAAATTTGAAACCTGGGTAGGGGGGAAAATAGTAGGAAGTTTAACATTCCCACATATCCCCCTATTTCCCTCCTCCCCACTCCTCTGCCTGTATTTCACATAAAAAGTTATTCTATTTATCTCACTCACTGCACTGGTGAAAGGGGTCTTCGTTTTAATGAATGAACCCAAATTACAAACATGTTTCTAATCCTGATATTTAAATAAAGATATTATTAAAAATAAAATAAAGAGTAAGGAGTGGAGGCACTTTTCACTTTTGTTTGTTAAAATGGAGTTACATTTTATGTATAGATATATTTAATAAGTCATATTTTTGCCTTCACATGGTACACAAAGGCCTATAGAAAACTTTCTATGCAACCTTTAATTAATCTCTTAATATTTTATAGATATACTCAGACATTAGTTCTGCCTGGAAGATGTGAATAAGTTTAACCTGCTGCTATTCTAAGTTATTAATTCAGCTTATAGAGCTCCTCAAAACAGTGTTAGATTTTCAACAACATGTTTGCTTTGATGTTCCTCTTTGCCATAAAACTAAAAAAGCATTTTGCAAATCGCAAAAAGTCATATTTTACTCAGATTACATTAATCAATACATATTTAATTTTATTACAGCCAATCATTTTCTTCTGATTATAAAATGAATTATAATTAACATATTGTCTGTGTTTCCCAGAAAAAGAAACTATTGTCTGCTAAGAACCATCCCAATATATCTAAAATGTCAAATTGTCCAGTTGAAAGAAAATTTAAACTCACGCTTATGAGGAAGCTAAAAACTATCCATTTACACACCTCATCTCAATGACCATAAAACTACCATACCTTAATTTGTTCCCACTTCTCTAAAAATAAATATTAGTGAAAAGTCCTTATCGTTCTACACTCTATAAATTTGTAGAACTTTAGAGATCTTCATTTCTTTGCTTTCAATTTATGACTCTCCAAATTAAATTGTCACAGTGTTCACAATGCAAGAGTAAAAAAAATATTTTGTTCAAAATCATTTGAACTCTTAAAGCCTTAAAGAACAAAGATGACAACTAACGTTATTTTTAAATTTTATTTCTGTATTATTTAACCAAAACCTCCTGCAGGTGCATTTGACTATTTAAAGGGAATTGTAAATTGTATTCATATCATACTAATATAGTGAGGGTATATAAATAGTTGCACATGGCAGATAATTCATTTATGCCAACACATTATTGTGCTTATGAGCATCTGGATATCAACTACTTGGCAAAAGAACCAAAGGAAGTCATTGCTAACAAATACTATGAAGTAGTTTGCAAAATGCTGAGTGGTGAATATGTAAGTGGCAAAAGGAATAATTTAAAGTGTGCTAATGCATGAGATTTAAACACAACAATAAAACTCAGAAAAATAGCAGTGCTTGCAGTCAAATAATGTAATCCAAATATTGTTTCTTAGCACCATCTCTGTTTTATAATATTATGTTCCTATATATTAATAGAACAGGACTAATATAAGCCACACATAAACATATATACATATAAGCCACAAATATATTTTTAGAGAAGTATCAGAATATATTGATATTTTTTTCTCTTCCCACGAACTCTGAAATCTATTCATCTGCTGAGAAGGCTATAATGGCTACAGCCTTTATAAACTTTGACCACTTGCCTTTTCATCTATTTATAATATTTATGATTTATCAATGTTGACTATAATTATAAATTACTATAAATGGCTAAGCTCCTCTTGATCCTACCTACCCCTCATATTATAATGGATGTGTTTCTGTTTCAGCAATACACTTCAGAAAATATATCTGTACTCAAGTTGTCAACTGTCTTTCCCTTTATTCATCTTGGACTTGTTTTTCCCCGTATTCATAATACTGAGTCGTATTAACAATGATTTTCATGTTGGTCTATGCGAGGATCTCTTGTCCATTTTACTTCATACCTCCGAAGTTTTAGACACTAGCTTTCGGTTTCTTAAAGTATGTTTGCATTTTGTTAAAATTATTATCTTTTGCAGTTGTTTCTTCATTTGTTGAGTTTCTATTTTCTATTTCTATTCCTTCCATCCTTCTTTCCTTCCTTCATTTCTTCCTTCTTCTTTCCCACTCTCAATTTCTTTCTCTTTTCCTCTTTCCTTCCATTCTTTCATCTTCCTTCATTCTTCCTTCCTTCCTTTTCTTCCTTCCTTTTTCTTTGTTCCTACCTGACATGAGTTCAATAATTTGAATATTCAATGTTTCAAGTTATATGTATAATTAACACACACAAAATATACATGATAATAGCAACCTTTTTTAATTACTTAAAGATAGTGATGTGCAAACACACTATATATTGTTTTCCATATACTTGTAACAGCTTCAAAGGCTGGTGATCATTATTTTCTATACAATGCAGGAATTCATATTTTGCCTACATTATTACTTTGATAGTTTGTGTGATAAACTATCACACAAATAAGGAGAAACATGCTGTTCAAAATTCATATCCTAGAAGAGACAAATCTCAGTTCCTAATGAAACTGAATAAAAGATAATCACTTCTGATAATACAAGGGAAATGGGTGTGAAATTTTTCCCTAAACAATCATTTTAAGCAACTGCTTTATCCTATAAATTATAAATCTCATATAAATTCTATTATCTTCCTATTTCATAAATATGAGTGGGAATAAGATTTGATGTTAAGCCTAGAGTATTTTGTAGATTATAGCTTGTAATTAAAAGATGTTCACTGTATTAGTAGAAAAGTGCTGGTGTAAGCTGTGTAAATATATAATTTTTAGATCTGCATGACTGACTAAATATCAATCAAGGAAAAACTTGTCTCATTCAGTTTAACTCAACAGCTCTTTATTGAGCATCTGTTACATGTCAGGCCCTGAGCAAAGTGCTAAACATGAATGAGAAGATAGAAGTATTCCCTGCAGTGTAGTGCCTATAGGCAAGAACTCAGTGAAAGATATAACAAATTGGCTCAAATCATGATGACAACATCTCAAAGGACTCAGGAAGCTATTACTTAGAGTTCTGTAAGAAAAAAAGTAATCCCCATTTGGAAGTAAATATGTGAAAAAAATGAATAAAAAGTGATAGAACTATCTCTTTATAGCACAATCTAAAAGAACCATGCATATTAAAATATCTCCACAAATCCCTAATCTCATTTGATTATTTAAGACTCACTTCAAGTAAAACCTTTTAGAATGTTGCTAGTTGAATTTCTGAGTAAGCCCTAGTCATTTACCATTTAATCATAATAACTTTGAGTCAGAAATATGACTTTATCCAAATTATTAATATCATTATTATTAATTTTCCTTCACGGATTGACTTACATTTCATAATAGAAAGCTCTGGTTGTTTTTTTCTGAGTATATTGAAAAACTTTCTCATTTAGGACGCTGTGGGAAACTCGAAGCATCACCATCTGTTGGCTCTGTGAAACCAGGCACCCCAGCATGGGAATTTGAATATTTCCTGTTTTTTTTTTATTTTTTAATATATTCCATATCCGTCCTCTATCTTCTTCTAGTCATTATGCTCACTGAGGTATAAGTTAACAGTAGTACATTATTTCTAAAAAGTGATATTTACAAAGATACAATCTATTAGTGATTTCTGTGAAGGACAAACTCTTGACAAAAATGTCTTAAATTTTTTCTTAGATATTAGTAACATACTATTACTGTTGACACTCTTTGTCCTGAAGCTCTTTCTGGGAATAAATCATATTTAATGCTATTCAGCAAAATGTCAATTGTAAATACCTTTTTATCTGGTAATGCATTTAAATTTTTATTCCATATAAATAGCAATTTTGTTTAGTAACCCCCCAAATTTGCTAACCCTTGTTTACATTGAAACAATTCTTTAAAAATATTGAGCACTAGGGATTAGAGTTAGAGAACAGTTAGGAAGACTTTTGCTTTGCACACAGACAAAGGGGTTTATTAGCCAGCATTCTATATGGTTCCCTGACCCTGCCAAGAGTGATTTCTGAGTGCAGAGTCAGGTATAACCCCATAATAAAATATAATAAACTTTTCAAATAAAATACAAACATAAATTCTGCATTCTCACTAGTAATTGTGCTTGTTCAAGCTATCATACTTTCTACATATCAATCATTGACATATAATCACAAATATATATCCCCTGTCATCTTTTAATATAATTTATCTGTATCATCTTTGCCATTTATCAACAGTCTATCATTTATCCATATCATTTATTATCAGTGTGTCATCTATATGTATCATCTGTCTGCACCGTATATTTAATCTGCCTATGGTCTTTTTTTTTCTATGATAGTACATTATCCTGGTTTTCTGTAATAGCTAGCTCATCTCTATCTTTCATTTCTAAAGCTAATCATATTGACACTTTCAACATCTGGCTAGACATATAGTCTCACACAGAATGAGATAAATGAACACATGAAAGGGCAGAAATACACGTGAACTGTCCTATCTCACTAAATGATACTGATGGTTTTCCAGTTTTTATGATGACCACTTAAGGAAGTGACCTTTATTTTTTAATTGCAACTATAACCTGATGTCTTCATATTTGTATATATCTCACTTTTAGAATAAATCTATAAACTAGGGCTTGATAAATAGCACAGAGAGTAAGACATTTGTCTTTCTTGTGGCCAAACTGGGTTCAACACCCCAGATCCTCCTGAGTGTTTTCAAGGATGATTCCTGAGCTCTTCTCTCTTTTAGGAATCAATGCAACTAGTACCTAAGTTGCAAACTTAATGCAAATTACTAATTTTCCATTCCTGAAGTATAAAAATTTGTCTTTTAGTAAGTTTATAATCAAATGGATGGTTATTTATAAACATATGTGAGTTAATGTATAATTAGCATCAAAATACGCAGTAATTTCTTGACATTTCTCCTATTGTATCTTTATTCCTATTCCATCTCCTCCTATCTCACTCCAATGCACATGGCTAGACAATGACATTTTATTGGTTATTTGAAATGCTTCAATAATTTTGAATTTATATAGAGTAGCATAGGGTTCCAGAAAACTCTTCAAATCTCTTAAATTATTGTATAACTTCCTAAAATATAAATAATCTACATAATGTAGGGAATAATTTTTTATCTTTTTTTTTTACAATTTATTGTTTTTAGATTCGGAAAATATGGGGTTTCTGGAATCAAAACTACATCAACCACATGCAAGACACAGGCTGGACTGTTCCTCAGACAGGGGACGTGTAGAGACTTGAAGACTGGCTTGAGGCCAGGGAAACAAACCTGGTACCAGCCCCTTAACTGTAGGATCCTGAGGTCATGGAAGCTTCTCAACATGAATTTTATATATATATATATATATATATATACATATATATTCATATTTGTATTTATCTCACTTTTAGAATAAATCTATAAACTAGGGCTTGATTAATAGCACATAGAGTAATACATTTGTCTTTCATGTGGATATATATCAAAGAATTGAGGATGAAGTGAAGACTTTCCTTGGCACACCCTTGACATGTATAAGGTTTTATGTATAAGGTTTTTCTCCAGCATGAATTTTCTTCTGCCTAGTAAGGTCTGATGGGAAAATGAATTTTCACATTCCTGACATTTGTTTTTGTTTTTGTTATGTTTGGAAGAGTCACATCCGGTGATGCTCAGGGTTTACTCCTGGCTATGCCCTCAGAAATTGCTCATGGCTACGGGATTCTGGGGGATTGAACCGTGACCCATCCAGGGCTAGCACAGACAAGGCAGACGCCTTACCGCTTGTGCCACCACTCTGGCCCCACTCCTAACATTTATAAGGCTTGTCTCCTGCATAAAATTTCTTGTGCTTAATAAGGTCTGAAGGGTAATTGAAGACCTTCCCATGCTCCTGACACATATATCTTTTATCCTTTATAAATTTTCTTGTGAGTAAAAAGGCTTGAGGATGGAGTGAAGGCCTTACCACACTCTTGACATAAAAAAAGGTCTGTCTTCTCTATGAATTTTCTTGTGAATTAAACTGTATGGGGATTTAGCAAGAGCCTTCCCACACTCTTGACATGCACGCTTTTTCTCTCCAATCTGAATAATCCAGTGACTAGTAACACTTGAAGATAGAGTGAAGGCCTTCCCACACTGCTTACATACATAAAGTTTCACTCCACTATGAACTTTCCTGTGTCTAATAAGGTGTGATGGTCGAACAAAGGCCTTCTCACCCTCCTTACATTTTTAAGGTTTTAGTCCAGTATGAATATTTGTGTTTATAGACTTGATTTAAGGAATTTCCACAATGCTTGCATGCATAAGGTTTCTCTTCACCACTAATTTTCTGGTATCTTATAAGGTGTGAGGATGTAGTGAAGGCTTTCTCACATTCCTGACGTGTATAAGGCTTCTCTTCTGTATGTATATTCATATGCACAGTAAGATATGAGAGGTAAGTGAAGATCTTGCCTCACTCCTGACTTCTATGACAATTATTTTGTGTACAGACTACTTAGGGTCACTTATATGTAATTGTTGACTCAGAGTATGTTCACCTTGATGGCAGTCAGAGTGCACTGGGGCGTTTGAGGGCACATGGGCAGTACCCCCACATTGCTTACACTAAGGATGCTCCATTTCATAAGGTATATGCTTCTGATACTGAAGCCTGATACTGTGAGTGACTCTGAGCAAAAACCACTGCTTGCTCTAACAAGGGCAGCACCAGGGCAAGTGTCTGAGTACAGACACTGGGTGGAGAAAACTCAGGGGTGCTGAGCCCAATGGATGGCAGCTTCAGTATGAGGATTTTCTCTTCACTCTGCCCCCCTCCAAAACAGATGCCCCCTGAGTCTTCATTCCCATCAGGATGAAGGCAGCAAAATTCCCTTCAAACTATTTCCCACAGCACTGGGTCACCCTTGTCCCATCGGGCCTGGCTTCTTCCCATCTCACTCTGATTTGGAGATCCCGGTACAAGGGCTAACTGCTGAAATGTCATGAATATAGTTATTATATATTATATACTAATACATATTAATATATTATATACATTATGAATATATTATATATTCACAGGTGAATATATAATGTTTTGAATATATAATTAATTGTGAATATATAATATATACTATTCACAGTTGTGAATATATAATGTCCAGGATCTGACATTTCAGCAGTTATATATTATATATTATATTATAATATAGGTTATAATTATATTCATTACATTATAATTATATATTACATTATAATTATATAATATGTTATATAGTATTAATATACAATATAATATAATTAACATATTACTATGATTATTAACGGTAATTTGATTAATAATGAATATTGATTAATATTAATTTGTTATTGATGTATTATTACTATAATTAATATGTTGTTAGTATATTAATAATATAGATACATTGTATAATATCTTATATATCCACACATATTTTTGTGGTCTGCATTTTACTGCTCGAAGCTGCTGGTAAGTCTCCAGCATCACATTTCTGTAGAGCTTTCTCTGAGAGGCATCGAGGTATGACCACTCCTCCAGGGAGAACCTCACAGCCACATCGAAGGAGGTCACTATGTCCTGGGAGCAGGACATCAGATGATGTGTTCCCATGCCTGAAGAACCATAGCAAGGTCCTTACAGAAAAGTTCAGGCAATCCTGGCCTGGAAGGTGAATACTTCCTTCTCCTTGACTTGAATCAGGTGATCCAAACCTCTGGAAGTCTCTAGGTCATGGAGAAATGAGACGGGGAGAGGTCTCAAGAAGCAGCTGTCACTCTGCGCCTGTTTGTTTCTCATTAGTCACCTGAACATCAACTACTGGGGATTCCCGTCTCCACGGACAACAGAACCAAGCAAACCGAAGCAATTGTGACGTCCACGCGTCTCATGACACTCACACATCCACATGAAGAGTAGTGCTCCCACCACCTGGTACCCAAACCCAGTGCCCAGTGTACCATCATTCGGCTCCCAAGCTTCTTGGTGCCGGATCACTGCCTCCACTGAAGCCCCTAGAGGAATTCTTGCTTGATATTGTCTGCTCACAGCACTTGGGGCACCAACACACCCCGTTTCCAGCCACTCTGCAGAAACAGCAAGCACTAGCAGATCAGTGACTTCATCGTCCATCTTTTTTACCCATCATTGTATATAGATAGTTGTCAATAGAATACTTCTAAGAGAAGGTCTTGCAATAGTTTCCAACTCCTGGAAGAAGGTTAGTAGTCACCTTATCAGGAAAAAAAGGTAGACACAAAAGGGAAAAGACATCCCAGAGATTATAACAACTTTGTAAACAATGGTGTTTCAATAAAAATTAAAAAAAATTAAAAACACCCTATTGTAACCTCTAAATGTGCCTTAAATAATATATTAATGCAGCCATTGTAATAATTATGGTCAGTGACTGTTAAAATATTCTAATAGAGAATTCTTGCCAGTGATATGATTGATAATTTATCTGCCTACCACTGTAGTATCTTCAGACATTTAAGAACAGTTAAAAGAGGTGGAACAATGTTAATTATCTTTTTGAAAGTGGTCTTTAACAAAAAAAACTTTTGTTTCTCTAATGTATTTCTCTACTTTTAACAGTCTGGGAAGCGTTGATTAGGTTTTGATATCCCTTCTCTTGTGATCTGAACACAAAGTCAAGATAAAGTTAGTAGTCTCATCCTACTGTTCATTTATTGTAAGCCAATTTTGAATAACAAGAATGAGAAGCCTGCTAGAGAATTCTGGGAAATATAGTCAGTCCTACATAAAGTAAAAGATATTGTTTTCTCACTGAATATTGTTGGTATATTTGACAAATAGATGAATCTGCAAAAGGCATTTTACAATTAAAAATAATCAACTCTATGGATATGCATTAGTAAGTGAAAGGACGGGTAGAAACAAAACCTCCCTGAATAACATACTTGACTTACTCAAATTTTTTCAAATCTAAAACTATTTTATTTCTGATATTTCTTTATATTGGGAGTGATACTTTTTTCTCTATTGAAGCCATTTAGTTACCTCTAGCCTAAATTGTATAATCTATATCAAGTTAGGAGATGGGGGAGCATTAGTGGTGGAAATGTTGAACTGGTGAAGGAAGTGTTCTTTGTTATAACTAAAACCAAACTAGAAACATGTGTGTAATCATAAAACTTAAACAAAAAACTAACTTAAATAAAGATATTAAAATTAAAAAATGATTAAGTAGAATTTATTAAAGAATAAAAATACACAGCAATAGCTTTAAACTTGCATTATTACTTTACAAGAAGGCACAAACCTGCTTATCCACAATGCTTTAAACTATAATTATTTTAGTGCCTACTCAGAACAGATAATATAATGCAAAAGAAAATTAAACTCAGAACAGATGATATAATGCAAAAGAAAATAATGGCCACTGACTTTTTTTTCCAGGTAGTCTGTTCTGGGCTGATAATTCTGTGTCATTCTCTGAAGGATTGTGGGAAGTCCAGCCTCATCACTGACCTTTTATGATTATTTTTAGGTCACCGAACTGACCAAATTTCATTTAGGCTAGTTTGGGGGCTGATTTTTCTATGGTCTTTTGGAGCAAGTGCAGACACCCTGCTTACATAACTTTCGTCTTCCTTCCAGCAGGCCTGGCATAGGTGATCTTGCCCTTAATATCATAGTATCAGTAATAGTGCTTTCAATTTCTGGACATCTTCTTCATTTGATGCTGTCATTCTTATAAGAACTCACCAATTTAACAGAATGGAGAGTTAACAAAGAGAGCTTACTTAATCTTCTGCTTTTGTTTTAATGACTTCAATGAAGATACAATATTTTTTTACAAATGTGCTTGCTACTTTTTCTTTTTTCTTTTTTAAACTCTTCTATTTTTATATTTTCACTTTATCATTTTAAATAGCTTTGCTTGCACTTATTTGGAAATAAATGTATTATGATCACCTATGTAAATAAAAAGAAGGAATGGGGTCAGATATTCCATTTCTGTATAAATCCACAGCAACCCAGTGACACACCCTACACTCTCAGACAGAAATGACACAGCTCCACAACTTAACCCTATCAAACATCCATGCCACCAAATTAGTTTCGGATAAGTAGTTTTTGGACCACATGAGACGTCATAATTTCGAAGTACCTTCATCCTTGTAGTACCAAAGGACGTCTCATGGGAAAGCTACATCTACTAAGCTTCATAGGATTAAAACAGAATGCTCAACTGACATCAACCATAGAGTCATAACAACAATCGTTAGTTACTGATTATAAAAAAACCCTGGAGAAATATAAAAATTACTTCTAATTGACCCTTAATAACCTAAGTTTTTATAAGTTCATTTGTTTTTGTATTGTATCAACCAATATAATGTAAATTTTTTTGTAACTGCAAGGGGGAAGGGTAGGGTGGTGGGTGGAGAATTAGGAAAATAGTAGAGGGAAAGGTCACATGCTTGTGGGATTGTGTTTGATAATTTAGTGCCTGAAATGATGGTATTATGCAAAACTATGCTTGAATAGAATTTTTTTTATTTTGCAGCTGCTTGAGTGACTCATTCTGTCAAGTTTCCTATCTAGGACTATGTGCTGTTTTGACTTTGTATTATCAAATATTCAACTTAGGAGACTAAGTATATTTATTCAACAGATGTTTAGGGAAAATAAGGTACATATTTAAGACTTATGCTTTACCTTGGGAGTTCCTATTTAATGTCTGATATATGTGGTTCATGATCATCCATATACAAGCCTAAAGGACCCAGAACAATGCTGATTCAGGCCTTGAACTTTCTTAAGCATTGCCACCAATTAAAGGGTGCCAGAGACAAGAAATATTTGACTCTTCATAGATCACAGTCCAAATATTATAGGGAATGGTCCCCAGAACTTCTGAGTTTCTTGGGAGACCTCACAGAGGAAAGGGACAAAAATTTGTGACAATTAAACTAGGGACAATATGGAATATGGGTACAATTCAAAATGTTGTCTTTAATTATCATGATGCTATTATTAATAATGGTAAAAAAAGTCATGACTAAATAACATATAAGAATGTCACAGAGATCATTAAAACAAATATTAAATCAATTGTATCAAAAATGAATTGCATAGGGGGCTAGAGTGGTGGCACAGAGTGGTAAGGTGTTTATCTTGCCGGAGCTAGCCTAGGATGGACCAGGGTTCGATTCCCTGGAGTCCCATATGATCCCCCAAGCTAGGAGCTATTTCTGAAGAGCATAGCCAAGAGTAGCCGATGAGCATCACAGGGTGTGACACCCCCCCACAAAAAAAAAACAGGACCAAAAGAATGGCATAAACTGAAAAAACATAAAAGGCTAGATGATATGAAACACATCTTTGAAGTGATATCATTTGCATTAAACAACCAGAAATTAAGAAGAAACATAAAGAGAAAATATTTTAGAATGGAATTAAGTTGACTTGGGAAAAGTATGATACCATAAAACTAAAAGTTATGTAAGAGAAGAAGCAGAAATAATATATACAATCCTGTAAATAATGAGTATCTGACTAAGAAATCCCATCTTCAGAAATGCATGTTAATCTCTAATAACTTTAGTTCAAACTGCACAAAGTAATAAAAAGTTGTGTAACAATTAAGAAATATATATGTCTATGTAACCTAGCAATTCTCTATTTATTTATACAAAAAAGGACATCAGATATGAAAAGCAACTATGAATAAGCCTATAAAAACATTTAAAGTAACACTTCAGTTATAAAGAACAACAATTTACCATTACTACAATGGGAAGATCAAACAAACAAACAAAAAAGAAACAATAGTCTTAAATGATAGAAAGATAATATGGTCATAATAGACATCCTAGGACTTATTACTTTATAAAAATTTAAATTGAATACTCATATCTATGCCAAATATCTTTAAGGATAGTTTACAATGCTGAAAAAGGAAACAGATGTCAAAAAAGTCTTAAGATTGAAATAATTTTAGGACTGGAGCAATAGTACAGAAGCAGAGCATTCGTCTTGCATGCAGCTGACCTAAAATGGATCTGGATTCCATCCCTGACATCACATATGGTCCTCTGAGTCTACTAGGATTGATTTCTGAGCTGAGTCAGGAGTAACATGAGCTTAAACGGGTGTGGCCCCAAAACAAAACAATAAAACAAGAAAATTAAAATAAATTCAGTAGTATTTACAAATCACAATGCTATAAATAACTAGAAAAATTAACTGAATTAAATCAAATTAAAATTAAATGAATTCCTTAAAATATGAAAAGTGATTTTTTAATTTTATTTCCTCACTGGTACCAACTAATTTACATGATATTAATCATTTTCCTTGAGTTCAGACAGAGGAAAAAACCTCTGGACAGTGACTAAAATAAAAAAATGCAAATATCATTTACATGGTAGAAAAAAACACAGTTATAAAAAAAAATCATGAAATTTGTTGCCGCCTGGATGGAACTAGATAGTATCAAGTTGATTGAAATCAGTGGGAGAAAGAAAGGGAAGACACAGGGATGATTTGCCATGTGAGACATCTAAAGAAACCAGAGCAAGGAATAACAAATTCCCAAAAGCTACAGAAATTATGAACTTTTCTTCTGTAGGATACTTATCATGCTAGTGGAACAATAATAGAGTTAAGTGGACTACTGGGTGAAGGTGCTGTGCTAAAATAGTTTGTGTCTGAAGTCTGACTAATAAGAAATTGCAAACCATACCCAAAATATAAAACTAAAAAAAAAATAAAAGAATTATATCACTGATAAACAAATGCAGATTTTTTTCAACAAAATCTCAGTAATTCAGCTAATTTAACACATCATCTGTGTTTATTCAAGTGAAAATAAAATACCACATTTTGCAAAGGTGAGATATTTTTCTTCAAACTCATAGAATGTTCAGTATTTAACAATAAATTCCACTTAATTAACAAAAGTGATGGTGTTATTAATAAAAATTGATAGATATTAATTTAGATTAAAATGACTGAAACCAGAAATCAGATCAATATAGTCAAGCTTTCAGGTCATAAACATACATAAACCCAGGAATTTTGTGAATGGGTATTTTTAGGTTAGGAAAGAAGAGCACAAAATAATATTAGAGAAACAATAATATTGCATATTTGCTTTACTCTTTGTTTTATGTGCACAAAGCAAATAATCTACTAATTAAAGCTCACTGTGTATATAATAGTCAATATAATAGTCAATATAATAGATGGCAGAAAGGGAATTTATAGTTCACAAAGTTAATTTCATAATAAGTAGCTAGAGTAAAAGATACATTGACTGGCATTTATTAATATTCAAAATAGATCATTAAGTCTTATTTATATATTGTCCTATTTATCTCCTCTACAGAACGATATACTTACGGAATGGATGAATTTAGTATTATTCTGGAAGAATTTAATCTTTATTAACCATTCAGGTTTTTTTGTCTTTTTAATATCTTTATTTAAAGTTTAAATATTTTTATGAAGTAACTCAAAATACCAAAGAAAAATTGTGCACTGAACTCTGTTATGGATAAAATTTAGTCCATTTAGAAAACATTCCAGAAAACTTCCTACACAACTTCTGTACATTACTATTTTGCTTAAGTCTTTGTGCATAATATAAACTACTAATGTTGATTTTTTTTTTGGTTGATTTTGTTACTTTTTTTTGTTTGTTTGTTTTTTTGGGCCACACCAGGTGACGCTCAGGGGTTACTCGTGGCTATTCGCTCAGAAGTCTCTCCTGGCAGGCATGGGGGACCATATGGGGAACGGGGGGATCGAACTGCAGTCCGTCCTAGGGGGGCCGGGTGGTGGCGCTGGAGATAAGGTACCTGCACTAACCTAGGACGGACCTTGGTTCGATCCCCCGGTTCCCCATATGGTCCCCCGTGCCTTCCAGGAGCGACTTCTGAGCAAATAGCCACGAGTAACCCCTGAGTGTCATGGGTGACCAAAAAAAAAAGAAACATTATCAAATAATTTTTAAAATACTCCCCATTAGCATGCTTAAAACTCTGCATACAAAACTTCTGCCATTCATCTCATATATATTTAATTTTAATGACACAATCACCTTTATTAATTTAATACAATTAATTGTAATATGCTGAACATTCAATGAGTTTGATGAAAAACTTACCTTTGTAAAATATAACATTTCATTTTTTCACTTGCAAAAACATAAAAATAATGGGTTTTTCTATATGTCGATAAACATATAACTCATGTAAAATTGCTACCGTATAAGAAAATAATAAAAATGAGCTCACAAACTTAATGTTTTCTATTACAAACTGGATCATTCTCAAATAATAATCAAGACAAAATTTCAAAAAGATATTTGAAATTTAGAAGATATTTTCACAATTTGATATCACAGTTTAGCTATGAAATATGATGAGACTGAAGTACTGACAAGAAAATAAATTATCTTTTGCAATTTACTACCCGAGACATGACCTAACTTTCTTAAAATGTAGTCATACAGACAGAAAAACGTGTTCATTTATAGAATAGCTCTCACTTTGATTTTGCATTATTTATATTCACTCATCTGTCTTTAACACTTGACATGGCTCTAATGCATTTTTAGGTAGGCCCTTTATTAATTAAAATTTTGATTAATATAGTTATCCAGGAAGGTAGGAAACACCAATTTGTTTTTTTTTCTTTGAAAACTGCATTGTGCAGTAATATTCATAGCTACACCCACTCTCCAACAATTTTGAGTTGTGTGGAATGAGTCACAGACATATGCATGGGTATTTTTGTCTGGCTAGAAAATGTCATGCCCACCAAATCCTCAGTCTTCCAAATAAATGCACTCCTGGGTTTCAGTATTTTGTTACATGCATGAAATGCAGCTATTCTGTCAAGTATATGTAAATTTTCAAACCACCCAATAGAAATCAATTGCTTTAAAAAACATTCTAATTAAACCTATCATTGTGCATTTAATATTTAAATAAATTAATATTAACCTGAAACAAAAAACTTTTATTTGAAATATCACATGTGATGCTATTTAATGAATAGATAAATCCTGATATTCTTGTGATTTCAAGCTTTGAGTTTTCTGTAAAAGTTAAGTAAAGAAGAAATTATATTAGAACATTTTTGAGTTATACAAACGTAAAAGTTAAAATCTGACTATTAAAGGCATAACTGATGATTTTCCGCCATCGCATTGTATGATCTATGATAAGTTGTGATTCTCCTTTTACAAACTCTGTCAATTTTTTTATTTTCAATTTTTGAAAGTAATTTTGTATTATTATCTTTTGTTTAAAGTTATTTTGACATTTTCTTTAGCCTCAAACATATTAAACGCAAAATAAAAATATGAAGTT